>CAJRSG010009226.1:0-11564 GCA_907169655.1 Acomys percivali
TTAACAGCACTCTTACTTTCTGGGTGCTCAGGCCCCAATGCCCCCCCTTCCACCCCATCCCTGGAAAAGCAGTCAGTGGACAAATTCTATGACCTTCCAAGCCCACACAGAACCTGTTTCTACAACTCAGAAACCGCAACAGCCCCGTGCCTGGTTTCCTGCTCCCCTGTACCAAATGTGCCTCTCCCAGCAGCCAGAGTGACTGTGAATGCAGGATCAGACCAGGACCTCACCCCCACCCCTACCTCCTGTGGCTCCATCTCACTCAGAGGAAAGCAGAGTTCTCCCAAGGACCAGGGTTTTCCCTCCTCATCTCCCTGTCCCCATCTCTCTCACATCCCTACCCATTTGTCTGTGTCTTCCCTGTATCAACGCCCCAATCGCTCCCACATCTCCCTATGTAGAGATATGTCTGCCCCAGCCTTAGGCTAACTTTGGCAAAGCTTGGATGTTGGATGTCTTGGCCAACCTGTGTCTCTGGCATTGCCCAGGGTCAGGCCCAATCACAATCATGACTCAGATACTGAGCAAATGCAAGGGGTCCCCTTCCCCTCATCATGGGGCTCCCGTGGTGCTACTTACGGCAGTTGGCTGGTGACCTCCAGTTCCCGATAGAGACACCCAGGTCCACACAGGCCTGGGCGTAGGCACTAAGGCCCCGGCACAGGCTGAGCCGCTCCCCGCCAGTCACACACAGGTCAAACACACACTCGTCTAGGAAAGGCTTGGGGTCCAGGAGCTCGTGGCAGGCAGAGAAGGGGCCTGTGGACAGAGTTAGCATGCCACAGAGCCGGTCTCCCTGATAGTGCAGGGTCTGGCCTGGGGTGCAGGAGGGACAGGTGCCGTGGCAGCCGTCGTCACACAGGCCGTCCCCGTCATCCAGCTTCCAGCTGTTTGCAAATGCCAAGGCATCTGGGGCCTGGTCCCAGTCGGGCGTGAGGAAGTCATCAGCGGGGTCCCCATTATAGTTGCCGCACAGCCCACACACTTCGTTTTGGAAGCGCTTGGGCAGGCTCATCGTCAGCTGGCTGTCCCAGTCATAGGTGACCACCAGCCCAAAGTCCAGCTCTATCACACCCCGTGTTCCACTCTGGTACACACGCAGGCGGCCCTCACTCAGGGAGGTGGGCAGGCGGGAGCGCTGATTGTCGATCTGCAGAGAAGTGGCAGTGATCAGCAGTGGTCAGACCCCTGGGTAAGCTCCCCTTCAGCCCTTCATCTCCTCCACCCAGGCCCCCAGGTTAGCCACACAGGATGCCCTCCGTCCCTTGTCACTAGCTGAGCTAGGATGCTGCCTCTTGTACCTCCAGTGCCCTGAAGTGCTCTTCCCTGAGATGTGCGTGAAGACCCCGCCCCCCAACAACATGTGCTGAGGTGTGGTCAGCTCAGTGAGGCTGTCCCTGATCACCCTCTCAGTAGCCCCTTCCTGTTGCCTCTCCTGCTCTGCTCCCCAGTCCCCACAGCGTGTAACCCTCTCCCTCAGTGTGCAAGCTCCCTACACCCTCCACCTGTCCGAGCCACTGGAAGGCCGCCTCACGGGTTTATCCCCAGTGCCTCCAACAGTGCCTGGCAGAACAGCAGGCTCCACACAAGCAGGAAGCCAGTGTGAGGAATGAACCTGGCAGGCCTGGCAGCAGGTAGCAAGGGACAGCTCCTGCAGGGAGCCAGTGAAACAAGCGGAACTCAAGTTCACAAGATGAGCCAGTGAGAGTCAGGAGGCTGCAGGCAGAACCAGTCAAGACTGGCAACCAGCAAGGGGATGACAAATCTGCTGGGAGGCCTGCCAGCCCATTAAACCATTACTGTAGTATGTCAATCAGCCTAGTAAGATCCCTGCCCAGGGGCAACGTGCTTGTATTTATTTATTTATTTATTTATTTATTTATTTATTTATTCTTTCAAGACAAGGTTTCTCTGTGTAGCCTTAGCTGTCCTGGACTTGTTTTGTAGATCAGGCTGGCCGGACCTCACAGAGGTCTGGCTGCCTCTGCCTCCCTAAGTGCTGGGATTACAGGTGTGCACCACTGCACTGGGCTCTCAGGGGGCAGCTTTAACACAAGCCCTGGCACATCTTTGAGCTGTGTACAAAAGTGTGCCACGTTGCTGCACGCCTCCTCCCTCTTCTGAAGCCAGCAGTCAGCCATCTTTCTTGCCTGTAACATAACCTTTGCCTTCCTTCACTGTAGGAGAGTCTCGTTTCTGCCCTACCCCTGGGCTGAGGCTAGTGCTATGAACTAAACTCACTTTGTTCAGACACTGTACTGAGAGACCACTGGGGATGGAGCGGTAAAGCAGCGTCCACTGGCAGTGCAAGCTGGGGAGTCGGGACTGGGATGGGGCAGGCGCTGGCAGAGGGGTTAGGCCTGGATTAGAAGCCCTGAGGAAAGGCCATGCTGAATTCTGCTAGTCAAGGAAGGCTCCCCAAAGAAGGGACAGTTGTGTTGAGATTCAGAGGACCAGTAGGAGTCCCAAACATGTGAAGGAGACAGGCAGCGTGCAAGTGTGAGGCCCCTGGGGTAGCTCAACGAATCCTTTCTCAAAATAAACCAAAGACAGGTGGAATATAGCTCAGCAGTCCAGTGCCCAGATAGCAGTTGTAAAGCTTTGAGTTCAATAATAACACCTTTTAAAGACTGAAGTAGTTAGTTCCTTGTGTGGAAGAGAAAAATCCCAGATGGTGTCATATGAAAAACTGGTAAGTTTTGTATTATAATATGCCCTTTTACGAAGTCCTTTGTGCATCTCTATACTCACTATGTAGATGAGGCTGGCCTCAGCCTCATAGGGGTACCCATCTCTGCCTCCCAAGCATGGGGAGGCACAACTAATCTATGTGATGGAAAAAAAAAAAAAATATATATATATATATCAAGAAGCTGCTAACCAGGAGAGGCCCCCCAGGGAGCGGCTGTAGGAAGCTGTCCAAGGTGATGAAAACAATCTCTGTCTTAATGGGGGCTGCAGCTGAAGTGCACACTTACAGTGTGTGAGTTTGATTTTGAGAGGGGGGTATGTGTGTGTTACTATGGGTTGAAATTAGGGCTCTCCGGCAGGTGGGAGGCAGAGGCAGGCGGATCTCTGTAAGGCTTAGGCCACCCTGGTCTACACAGTGAGCTCCAGGCCAGCCAGTTACATAGCGAGACTCTGAAATAGTGGTACATGCTAGGCAAGTGCTGAGCCACTGTGACTATACACCCAGCCCCTCTTTGGCAGAGTCTAAGCAGGGGCTGCACCACGGAGCTACCTTCTCATCTTCCCTTGCCTTTGGTTTTCCCTGAGCTGCCCAGGAACGGCTGTGCTCACCACATAGCCTCCCGAGTGCTTGGATTTAGGTTTATGCCATATGGCCCAGCTTTGAGTTTGTGTGTGTGTGTGTGTGTGTGTGTGTGTGTGTGTGTGTGTGTATACATACACACATATATATGTATACATATATATGTATATATATACACACACATATACACACATATATATTTATCTGAAAATTAAGCACACAACTTACTTAAACATTGCACTCTAGTCATAAAGTCATTTTGGTCATGTGCTCTGATATCTGCAATTGACTTTTCAAGTACATAAAAAATGAGAGGCCGTCAGCCTGACAGGAATGTAAAGACGACGTCTGTGATCGGTGAGGGACAGGGAAAGTGTTTAGCGTCTATGCGGGCGTTGGCACAGAAGTGCTAACTTCTAGATTATAGGCCCCTGACTCAATCCTGAAACCAGAAATAATCAGTGGGTCTGATGCCTTCTGAGAATTAAGAGGGTGCTACACATGGGCTCGCTCCCCGATACCAGAAAGATTAATAAGATTTTTTTAAATGTGCGCACTAAACATAGTGTATTAAATAAATTATCTGTTAGGTATGTACAAAACGTAAATGACCTTCGTGTTTAGACTTGGGTCCCATCACAGTGTGTACATGCAAATATCCCCCCAATTTTTGTTTGTTTGTTTTGTTTTTTGTTTTTTTGAGACAGGGTCTCTCTGTGTAGCCCTGGCTGTCCTGGACTCACTTTGTAGACCAGTCTGGCCTCGAACCCACAGCGATCCTCCTGCCTCTGCCTCCCGAGTGCACCACCTCATCTGGCTCCCAAAAGTTTTAAAAGTCCAAAACCAGAAGCATTTCTGGCCTCTGACGCTCAGGTAAGGGACTCTCAAGCTGCACAGTAGCTTTGCATACACAGAGGCTTTGCGGTCTCCATGGTAATGTGGGAGGGAAGGTAGAGGGCAGAGGCTGGCCTTAGCCTCCAAGCAGTGCATCTGCCAGACTCAGTGCAGAGACCCTGCAGTCACGCGTATGTCCCAAGCACTACCCAGGAAGACCTAGCCCTGGGGCCCTGTGGAGCCATTCATGTCCCCCAACATCTCTCCTCACCTGTGCTGCTCACAGGCAGCGCCATCTCACAGAGAGCCTCTAAGCACCGAACACAGAATGTACCAAGTTGTCATCTGGGACCAGCGCATGGTGACTAACTGGTTTTGTCACATTAGATTTTTTAAATAGCCTCAGCTTGTTTTCTTTCTGATTATGTCACTAAATGTCCTTAACATTTCTGGAAGTGGAGTTGGTGAGGGAAAGATTTTAAAGATCTGTTCCAGGATCCTTCCTTCCTTCCTTCCCTCCCTCCCTCCTTCCTTCCTGTCTGTCTGTCTGTATTTCTTCTGTCTGTCTTTCCGTCTTTTGGTTTGGTTTGTTTTTGTTTGTTTGTTTGTTTTGAGACAAGGTCTCTCTGTGTAGCCTTGTCTGTCCTGGATTCAATTTATAGACCAGGCTGGCCTCGAACTCACAGAGTGCTGGGGTTAAAGGCGTGCGCCACCACGCCCAGCTGTTTGCAGATCTCACCACTTCCTACCACTCACCTACCAAAATGACCTTGAGTTTCAGGCTCTAACACCAGGTCTTTGTCTCTTCCTTTCTCACTGGTAGCCCACGAGTGTCAGACTCTGAACACTTACCCGGATGAAGCCAGTTTCCCCACGAGCCAGCGACACAGAGTGGCTGTAGGCCTGGACTGTGACCAAGCCCACGTAGGAGACTTGTCGGCTACCCCGGTGCTCATTCTTAGCGTCGACAATGAAGGCTGGCAGGGTCTCATCCTGCCCGCACAGCTCAATCATGGTGTAGGTGCAGGTGCCCATCATGTCATAGCGGCGGCCATCGAAGGTGGTGTAGTGGGGGTCGCCATGGGCGCGGCAGACAGCCGTGGACTCTGCCACACACCTGGCCTTCCCATTCACCATCTGGCAGCGCTGGCCAGATGTGCACTGAATGCCTTGGCAGGAAGCCTCTCCCTGGGTGACCCGAGCTGGGGAGGGAAGAGAGATAAAGCCGTGTTAGAAATGTTCATGGGGTCAGGAACCTCGAGGAACTGAGGCTCACAGGCTCATGGAGAGAGAGCTCCTCTGGGCTTCCGGACACCTCAGGGTTTCTGATTCCACAGTTTAATTCAGCTTGGCCCAGAGGCGAGGCAGGTAGTGACGGAGGGCCAGGGGCAGCCACTGAGATGTCAACTGCTCAGACCTCCGCATCCCTCTTCCTCATCTCCCCACCAGGCTAGAAGTTGCCAAAAGGGTAGGAAATGGCAGGTGGAAACTTCAGGAACATGGAGACAACTGCCGAAGAGGTGGCCTTAATAGAAGTCCTAGCCCAAGCACCCACTACTGGGCCCCTGGGTGTATTACTGTAAGTATTCTGGCTTCCGTGTCCTGTCACATGGGCTATCCATAGAAATATGAGGGAGACATTGCCACGTTTTAGCAAGTTAAATGAGAGTCAGGTTGGTAACTGAGACTATGTAATGAATGTGATTAATAACCTAAACCCACCCAACCCCCGTTTTAATATCCAAATCCCAAGTGTCCCTTGAGGTGGGGTGCCATGTTTTGGCAGGACAAGGATCACCTCGGTGTGGGTTCCCAGGTTGAAGAAGACCATCTGGGAAGAAACAGCCCTTGCTGGTCAGCCTCCAGTCCTCAAGAACTCTCTGTTTCTGACCCCACAACACGTGCTCACCCCGCAGCCCCGCCCTCATCTCTCCTCACAGACCAATCTAAGGACTTACATGCATTAACTTGTCCCGCTCTCCCACAGTCCTGCTGCGGGGGAGGGCAGGCATTATCCCTACTTCAGAGCCACAGAGACTGAAGCCTAGAGAGGTGGAGCGACAGGCCGAAGGCCACCCAGGCACAGCGGGCACTTAGCCCCAGACCCTCTGGCTCTGGCCCTGTGTCCTCACAGCTGCCTGGTGGCAGCTTCTGAGTGGGCTGAGCCTGAGGCCCATCACAGGGCCAGGTCCTGGTCCTTAGCTAGTCAAAGCACATGGCGTGCACAGGGAGGCTGGAATGCAGAGATGCCCCATCCCGGGGGCCTCAGGGTTGCTCTGCCCGGATTTCTCGACTGTGAGCAGCAGCAGCAGCAGTTCTACCTACATGAGGTGTGCAGGGGAGCAGTAGGCAGTGGGTACACTGAATTGGCTGCTGAGGTATCAAAATAGCGACCAGCCCCTCCCCAAAACCCTTGTCCTGGCTCCCTGGGTCCTTCCCAAGACCCATTCTACAACGTCATTGAAAGCCAACAGAGTGCACAGTGGGGGCTTCCTGATGCAGTGCTCTGGACCGGTGTGCCTTGGGTCACTCTTATTGGTAAATATTTAGAATCAGTTACCGTAAGGGGAGGGGAGGGCCTAAGAAGAGTTAAGGAAGGATGTCATGGAGGGTAAAATTGAGATACAGGGCTGGAGAGATGGCTCAGAGGTTGAGAGCACCACCTGCTCTTCCAGAGGACCGGAGTTCAGTTCCCAGCAACCACATGGTGGCTCACAGCCGGCTGTGATGAGATCTGGCGCCATCTACTGGCCTCCATGTATAAAGCAGTTATATACATTAAATAAATAAATAAAATTTTAAAAATTGAGATAGAAAGGCTAACTGAGTCAGGAAGGCAGAGGGAAGAGAAAGGGAAGGCATAGCCAGGAGGCCAAGGCCGCAGATGGTCTCTCATCACTCACTCTGGCCGCAGGCAGCTGCTGTCCCATAGCCCACAGCCTGGGCCAGCCCAAAGGTGAGCAGTCCAAAGCCGGTGGATGCCTTGGCTGTGTGCATCTTGTCAGCAGTGCCAAGGTCCACTTCTGCATAGGAGAACTCACTGCCTGGCACAGCCACCCAGGTGAGTTTCCCCTTCAGTGCCTTCCCGTCCACGGCTAGTTCACTGGTAGCCTTTGTCTGTGCAATCACCAGGGCCACGCCCTCAGCGCCTGGCATACTCCTGATCACATAGTCAGGGCAGTAGGCTGCCACATCTGGGATGAGGACCAGGTAAGGGTCATAGGCAACCTGGTCCTTTATGGCCCCTGTGCCAAACAGCACAACCTGAATACCCACGTCTGCAGACAGGTAGAGAGGCCGGCTTGGCCGGACCTCAAACTCAACCACATCGCCCATCTGGAGACCTCGGGAACCGACAGTGCCCCCATGGTTGTAGGTCAGCTTTGTGGGCTGGCTGGCTACGACATAGGCCAGGTCATAGCGGGACTGGGAGGCCAGAGGGGGCACTACATAGTGGGTTCCCCAAGCAGATGTGGGTAGCAGTTGCTCCACCACGTGGTTGCAATTTGTGTGCTTGTAGGCACAACTGTGGCCAGAAAGAACAGCCACTGGGCTGCTGGCTGTGACCCTTGACCCGGAGAGATCTTCTGTGCTCTGTAACTGGGCTACTTCATAAGGCTGCAGGGTCACACTAAAGACACTGCCAGCCGGATGGAAAGTGCCCTGGAACGTCACCGCTGCCTTCAAGCTGATAGTGACTGAGGCCCCTGCTTTGCCAGCCACCACAGCAAACTCCTTTGCATATCGGGCAGAGATGCTCGGGGGTGTGAGCACAAAGTACTCGGTGCCCAGGGCTCCAACAGGCCAGAGCAATGTTAGCTCTGCTGTTGTGGGCTTAGCATTTAAAGCCTGCACTGTGACAGGGCGGTCAGAGTGGACCACCACTGCATGCCGGAAAGTGTCGCTGCCGGTCATCTCTGCTCTGGCACTGATGTTGACCATGACCGACTCCCCAGGATTCACTGTGACCTTCTGTGTGGTGTCATCAGCCTGGCTGAGGATGGAGACAGAGGCGGTGTCGTCTGACAGACTGGAGACGAAGAGGCACAGATAGGCCTTGCTGGACCCGGGCTGGGAATTCTGCAGGAAAGCCGTGAGGAATTCTTCCCCACCTGTGTTCCTGGAATCCACTGTGGCCTCCTGGGTCCATCCTGGAGAAAACGCGGTTGTGGGTCCACTTACCTAGTCCTCCCCGTTAGAGACCCAGCCCGCTGGCCTGCGCCTGGGACCGTGCTGAAATAATTCTCCCCTCGGCTCCTATTTCCTTCCTCACGCAGCGTCCACCTGTAAGCCTTTCCAGCCTCTGCTGCCCCAGAGCTGGAGCACCTTGCACAGGGCTCTTACTGAACTCAAACGCTGCAGGGGCTGGATGAAGACTAGAAATGTGTGTGGTGGCCTTGGTAGTGACCCTGGACGCTGGAGCACCACACTCCACCTGAAACAGCTTTCACTAATTGTTAATACAAAAGATTGGAGCCCTAAAAAGAAAAATACCACACATTCACATTTTTTTTTTTCAAGAAAACCTGGCTGAGGGCCGGATGAAGTTCTAAGTGGGATCCCGATCGATCCAATCTGGGTCCTTCCTGCCTCGGTATGACTCCGTGGTTTGTATGAGGAAATGAAGGGGAAAGGGGGTGGTGGGAGTGTGGAGGGAGTGTCTGTGAGAGATAGAGAGAGAGAGATGGCCTTCTTAACATGAGATAGAGGGAGAGAGGGAGGGAAGGGAGGGAGGGAGGGAGGGAGGGGAAAGAGAGACAGAGAGAAACAGAGACACACAGAAAGGGAGATGTGTAAATGACGTCTACCCTGTTTCTTTCAGTACCTAAGGACCTCTTCAGTTTCCGCCGGCCTCTGCCTCACTGAGGTTAGCCCGGGGAAGGCGGCACTGGAAGGTGGCTTGTGGAGGGGACAAAAACGCAGGGTGCTGACCAGGGCAAGCAGAGATTCTCAGACGTGAATCGGGGGCGGGCGGGGGGCTCTATCTGACTTACCCCACAGGAGGGTTGCTCCAGCCCAGAGGGCCCACCAGCTCCACGGGGATCCCATGCCTGCAGCAAAGAGAGAGGGGGCTCAGAGGGTGCCGACCTGTCGGAGACCATTCCAGAGGGGACGAAAGGGGACTAAGGGGCCAGTCATAGGACAAGAGCCACATGGGTGCATGGAAGGGTCCAGTGGTAAGAGAAGTTGAATAAACAGGACCAGATGGGTTTGGGGTGGGGGTGAGGTGAGGAGGACAGGATCAGGGGCCACGCATGAGGTGTTGGCTATATCCAGGGCTCCGAGAGCAGAGATAGGAGAGGGGGTCCAGGGCACAGACCCAGAATAGGATGTCAGTTAGCTGTCCCACCTCCGTAGGGAACCCCATCCCTTCTCACCTGCGGGAGTCCCAGAGCTGCAGGACCAGATTGCAAGCCAGGCTATATAGTGTGGAGATTCCTGGCTCCTCCGACCACACCCCGGATCACCTGACCAGGGCATAGTGCCAACTTCCCGGAGAAGGATGCTGATCTCAGACCAGGTGGAATGGGGAGCCCTGAAGACCTGCCAAGGGTGGAGGATGTATCTGTAGCCTGTGTTCTGAGAGGGCTGTGCGAGCAGCTGGTGGCTGTACACCCTGACAGCTCATGGATCAGTTGGGTCATGGAAGGGCGTTGTCCTTGCGGGGACAGCTGGGGAGCAGCAAGTTGAGAGCCTGACTCCCTGGGCAGGGGTAGGGTGGTGGTCAGGGTTTGAAACCAAGACAGGAGGTGGCGACTGGTCATGTTTGCTGGCTCACTGGGCAGATTAGTTTCCTTGACCCCTGCCAGAAGCCGCAGTAAAGGACCCATATCCGGGTCCTAATTCCTCACAGTCTCAAGCTGAGCCTTGGTCCCTGGCTGCCCCATAGCTTCTTTCCAACCACCAGCAGAGGACAGGTGTCTGGGTGTGGACAAAGGGTCTGAGGCCTCGGGCCGGGGCCTGTAGTGTGGGTCATAACGCCCTTACCCTCAGTCCATCAGAGTCTCCTGGGTTTCTCACCTGTGAAGTGTAAATAAAAAAAAAAAACCCAGCTTTGCTGATCTTCTTCATGTTCTGGTTGCTCTTTAACTACTTGTGGTAAGGCAGGGGTGGGGGTGAGGCAGGTGCCGGGGCTCAGTCTGTGTGTGGTTAAGGCCAGAGGTCTCTATTTCCTGGTCCCGTGAGACCATGCGGGTTTCACTTCCTGGAGAATTATTTGGCTTGGGGTTTTCAAAAATGTCTGTGGTTTTGTTGTTCCCTCTCTTCTACTTTCTTCCTTTCTTCCTTCCTTTGTGCCGTAGATAGGCTCTGAGTGACTCTGCGCCTCTCCATTACCCTGCAATTGGTCTGAGGTGAGGGCCAGGTGGCACAGTGAGAGGCAAAGCGGTCTGGGCTGGAGCCAGCTTGTCTCGTGGGATTGGCCTGGTCCACGCCATACTCTCCTGATCTCTACTTTGGGGACCACTGTTTGCTGAGGAGTCTTCTCAGGAAACAGCAGCTGCAAAGCCTGGTGCCCTGTGTCAATACTTCCCTCCCTCCCCTCCTCCCTTATCACTAAGGCCTAGACTTCTGTGCAGCCAGGGTGGGTGGGGGAATCTTCTCTCTCTAGGGCTGTGACTTTTCAGAGGGAAAGATAAAGCTTTGGTACTGATAGGGCCCTCAAGTCAACCAGGAAAGTGAAGTGAATAAATAGGAGGCTGGCTATAAGCCAGAGATAACAAAATCAAGTGGGTGCGGGGTATAGAGTGCGGGCTGTGGGGCATGGGGTGCGGAGTGTGGGGTGCAGGTTGCAGGGTGTGGGATGCGGGGTGCGAGGTGCAGGGTGTGGGGCATGGGGTACTAGGTGTGGGGTGTGAGGCATGGGGTGCTTGGTGCGGGGTAGAGGGTGTGGAGTGTGGGTTCAGGGTGTGGGGTGTGGGGTACTAGGTGCAGGGTGCTGGATGAAGGGTGAGGCCCATGGAGAGTGAGGAATGCCCATATCCTCAGGGAAATCCTGTGAGAGCTGGCTAGGAGAACACTACTGTGTCCCTGAGGGGAACATGGGCTCAGAAGAGAAAGGACTCCCAAGAAAGCGATTGCAAACTAAGATGTCAAAACACGCAGTGTGGGTATTCTCTTCTCTCTCAAGACACTCAGGGAAAGGAGACGGGAGATGGGAGCGGGAAAACATCAGGGCGAGTTCTCGGAGATAATTCTGGCTGCCTTTCCACTGGCTCTGTTGTAAGCTTTAATCTGCCCCCCCTGGCTGAAACCAAAGAGAAGCCTACGCTTTGATTACTGCTCTGCAGATGGAGACCTCAGAAATTGGGTGGTGGAGCAAGTCTTACTGTAACTTGGCAAATTGCCCGCCACCCACCCACCCCACCCCCCGCAGGGACCTTGGCTGTTACCCTGTTCAGGGTTCAAAAGTGTGTGTGTGTGTGTGTGTGTGTGTGTGTGTGTGTGTGTGTGTGTG
>CAJRSG010009239.1:0-11838 GCA_907169655.1 Acomys percivali
TTTTTTTTCTTTTAAAAAGTTGTATTTATTTTTATGTATATGGACATTCGTCTGAATGTATATCTGTGTACCATTTGTATGCTCAGTGCCTGTAGAGTTACAGACAGTTTGAGTCGTGATGTGGGTGATGGGAATTGAACCTGGGTCTTCTGGAAGAGTAGCCATTGCTCTTAACCACTCTTCATTTTTTCCTAGCATTCTGTCCACCATTTTGGCTTCTGTTTACCTTTTTTTAAAAAAAGTGTTTTCCTTTTCTTATGTTTCTTTTTTAAGGTATACATTTATGTTATTACACATGAGTAAAATAAACTACATACAGCAGGAAGAACCATGAGACAATCAGGAATTGTATAAATGCTACATTCATAGTGGTTTGGCTATTTGTATTTGGCAAACTTGAAGTAAACATCTTTCCTATCTTGTTGGATCTAAATTTCTTATTGAAGATCAATATCTATCATATCTCATCTCTATTAACTTAAAATACCTATCTTGATCTAAAAACATCTTAACCCCTAACCAAGTAAGCTTAATTGTAAGACTAAACTATCTGCCCTTCAACCCCATTGGAGACTTGAGAAGGAATAAATCTTAATTACCTGAGTGAACTGGAAGTGTAGATTAGCAGCTTTAAAAGCTGCCTTTTACCTATGGGCCATGTCTGTTTCCTCTCTATCCAGAGGCAGTCATTAGTGCCCTGTCCCTGACAAATACCACTTCTCCTCTTCCTTTTTCTCTTCACCTTCTCTCTCATCCTCTGTGTCCTTGCTTTGTTTCTTATTCCCTCCCCTTTGTCTACCTGGGGCAAATAAATCTTTTTTTTTTTTTTTTTTTTTTTTTTTGTGCTGAGAACTTACTCTTGCGGGTCCTGAGCTAGTACTGATCTTTACAAGGGGTGGGGACAAGTGGAAGTTGGAGCTTCTGTTAGGGAGGATAGATCGAGAGGGCTTGAGCTCACATCAGTCAATGGTGTTGTAATCTCCATGACAACATTTTCTATGATACTTTAAGGCCACATTGGAGCAGCAACATCCCCTGTAATTGTGCTAGTTCTGCGTATGCTTCCACCCTTTCCATTCAATTCAAAGGCACAAACTGTGTCTATTTGTCTCACAATGATTCCAAATTCATGTGTTTCCCTCAGCTTGGATGGACTACTATGATGAAAACCCAAATGTTCTTCCTTACTGCCACCTTCATCTATGTACGCCTAAAGTGGTAGCTTTGTTCCAATTCTCACTGATCAGCCCGGTCTTCGTTCCCCACTCCCCTGGCTCCTCAGACCACATCTCCTACTTGGTCACCTGTTTCTCCTTACCTCATTGTGCTGCAGCCTACAAACTGCTCTACGTAACAGGCATACTGAAATGCTGACTCATTGGTCTTCCTGTTGCTTTCTCAGGCTCCAAAAACATCTTGGAAGACAGTGGCAAAAGGTTTACCAGTTTGAGGTCATCCAGCCACTGGACAAAAAGTCAAGCCAGCAAGCAAGTAAAACAAAATAAAACAAAACAACAAAACCACAAAACCAAAACCAAACAAAAAAGATAAAATAAAATGCTTCTTAGTGGCAGACATATAAAAAGACAGAAATCTGGTACCTTGGTCCTCGTCACAGTGATGCTGAGTCAGTGATTTTTATTAGCTTGGGTAGCCTGGGTAAGGATTCCTAGACCTTCTGTGTGCTAGCAGCTGTGGATAGACAGGGGATATATTTAGCATGTTATATTTTTCGAAAACCAAGGCAGCATGTGGTACCCACTAGCTTTAACAGGATTCTATCCTAGGGCTTTTAAGATGTACTATTCCATTGACTAATACGTATCACCTAGCATTCATTTATCTCTTAGTTGATGTAAATATGTGAAATTATTAACACTCCAGGGCTGTCATGTCATACACATCTTTATTTTGTCCATTTTAGGTCCACAAATGTTCCAGGTCCTCAGTTGGCCATACTGGAAAGTCCAATGATGTAGGAAACTAGCCTTAAGGTTCACTGGAGCCTGATATTGAAGAGACTGGATGTGATGTGTGTCTCTGCCCTGGAAGAGCAGGCAGTGGTCACTTCAGAGGACTTGAAACATGCCCAACACACCCGCTTCTGTCCCTCCCTGGGGTCACAGTTGGAGGCCATTCTTGTCATGGCTGCTTTGGACTGTGTCTTCTCTTGCAAATAGTTACCATGGCCTGGGCAGCTTCTTGGTCCACAAGACAGACTCAGCGGTGCTGTTGGTAGGCTAAGTGGCCTGAGCAATTGGTGACTTATATATACTAGGGTATATATGGGGATGGGCTGGGTTACTTTAGCTCACATAACAGAGCCCTGATATCTGGGTTTCTTCTGGGTTGTAGATCTAGGAGGTTAGAAACATTCAGGCCTTGATAATAGCTTATTCACAGTTCTGAGCAGGGAGCGTCCAACATCTTGGTCCTTTAGAGCGTCAGTTGCTTTTGTTTCTCCAGTGTTGGCCACTGCTGCCTCTGTCACTCTTACTGCCTGTCTGAGTTGGGTTCAACTGCTATTGTCAGCACTGCTTCTCTGCTTCCTCTCATTGCTATTCCAGAGGCTTCACCTCTCTTCCTGTCATGACCACTGGACAGTCCCTGTAACCCTGCTACCATGGGGCTTCTGGCTTTTTCCATGGCCCAGTCATCACCATGGTCCAAACACCAGTGGCCCTGCAGCTCTACCACCATCATGGCTCAGCTCTACTGTGGTTCTGTAGCCTCTGCTGTCACTGTCACCAATACTTCTTTCTGGTAACCTGCTCAGTCTGCTTTCCAAACACAGGCAGGAAACAACCTTTAGTGAGAGGCTGTTGATTGAGTCTAATGTTGCAAATCTAGGGGGCAGCCAACACAGGAAGATACCTCCTAGCAGGATCACAAAATGAGCACAAGAGCTCACTAATCTAATCAGAAAGAATGTGTTCCAGTGCCAGGAGACCTTTGTATAGCACTGTGCTTATGAGAGGTGTTATATTGTCCATTCTATTCCGGGCTAGAGTCCCCCTGCTAGGTATATCATCAGCACAATATTTTTTCTCTGACCTCATATTGCAAGGACAGTCTATTTCAAGTTTTTTTTGAAACACTTTTCTCTAGGGCTATAGCTTAATTTTTTTTCTCATAGAGAGAAAATAAAAAGAGAATTTATTTTAATGGAATCATAAGTAAAAAGAGCACAAAATTAAAATCCGACAAAGAAACAAGACAATCACAGGGAAATAATATTTTATCAAAAATGCTAAATAAAAGAGTCCTATCTTGAATGTATATAATCATAGGACCTCTATTAATAATTGGAAATGCAATATTTTACTTATTTTAATTAATTAATTAATTAATTAATTACATTTACATCATGATCACAGCTTCCCCTCTCTCCTCTCCTTCCAGTCCCTCCCTCTCACCTCCCTTCCTTGCCGTCCACCCCTTCTACCTTTCTCCTCAGAAAAAGGGAGAGGCCTCCCAAGGATGCCAACCTCTTTTGGCATATCAAGTTGCAGCAGGACTAGGAACCTCATCTATGGTGTATGGCTGTAAGTTTAAAAGCTGGAGTTGTGCTTTAGTTTCAAGTGGTTGCAGTTACGGTGTTGCTTCTTCAGTGTCAGTGTGTCAAAATGACCAGGCTTGGTGTGAATATACCTGGCTGTTTGACTAACAGTCGCTTTCTCAAAGCATCCCCAACAGAGAAGCCTAAGAGCTCTCCATTAAGGAGTCCAATTATCTGATCTCCGAACTCTTTTTGCTTAACCACAAGAAAAATAAACATTAGGAAGAACGTCTTATTAGTAAGGCTAGTATCAGTTTAAAGTGTGTTTAGTGGTGGCTTTCACAATGCTTATCATGTTCCTAGTACATCTGGGAGAGTTGAGTCTGGAGAGGTTGGAACCAGGAGGGCTCCAGTAGCTGTTTCTGGATCTTTGTTGGTTGTTCAGTTTTCTAAGACAAGATCTTTGAACTTGGGGATTCTATGCAGGGTGTGTTTATTTATGGAAAGCTTAGTGTGGGTGGGATGGAGACTCATGGCCTCCATGATCCACAGGGCTTCTCAAGTCCATGTATGGAAAGCGAGGGCTTCCACATTTACTTGTTAGGATCACTCCAAGGATTGAATCAGGTTCAGTCCTTTTTGAGAGTAGAGGACGATGACTGAAACAGCCTCCAGTGATCCAGTTTTAAAGAGGCATGTTGTATTTTCTCTTTCCTCCTTAGGTCTGTAAGCTTCTCAACCACCATCACCTGTCCTTTTCAAGGACTGCGTGAATGCTATTATCCACTTCCTGATGAACCTAGAAAGCTTAGGCTAGGCCCTTCCCGGGTGGTGCTGTGTGGAGACAGAATTGAAGGGTGGGCTATAGCCGTTCTCACCCAGGTCTTAACTAGCATCCTGAACCTTCCCCATAAACCAGGCTCAAGTCCTGGTTTACCCAATTGTAAATTTTATCAATTTTCAGTTACCATCTCATCAGCAGAGCAAAAATGTGCATTGCTTACCAGAGACACACTATTTATATTTGTTTGTAAATTCCTGGCCATTGACCTCTCTTGGAAAGATGCCATGTTGACAGGTGCTGTTATTACCTCAGGACAAGTGAAAGAAGAACAGGAAATGACTCAGCTCTGACAACATCCACAGAAGCTTCTGGAGGCAAGACTCCCAAACTGAGTTTCTCAGACCTTTCAATGAGGCTGCCTATCTAGACATGTTTGGAGTGCAGGAATTACACCTCTCCTAACAGATGACAAGATCTTTGTTCAGCTCCTCCTGGTTAGCTGTGGGTATGACATCCTCCAGGATGACACTTTGCTCTATCAGAAGTGCATGAAAGACCTGGGGGAATCCCTGTGAGCTGGTACCATGTAGAAGATGGCTTTAATGGATGCATCCTTTTGTTTCATAAGAAGTATTTATCTTTTTCCCTGCTCAATGAAAGTTGCAAATGCTATTGTCAGTTACATAAAGGACATTTGATAATAAACTTTGTCTTTCAGTGGAGTGGGACAAGGAAGGTCTATGCCTTCAGTTGGGGTATTTACTTAGGTATGTGGTTTAGGAAAAGGACATGCTGAACCCACCCACCCATGATTCAGGAAGGAATTAGGATGTGGAAACAAAGGGCTCTGGCTTCTTGTTCGAGAAAAATCCAACTTGTGCCCCCTCCCCACCCCAGTAAAACCAATATCATGTGTTGTATCCAGTCACACACTCTACTTTCATTATGTAAAATTTATATTGTAATCATTAAAACGCTCTTGACCTTGTTTTTAAAGGTTTGCCCAGATCTGTACTGAATAAATGTGGCACAATCAAATTGCTGAGACTGAAGGCAATTTCGTAGACATGAGCCTCTATAAAATAAAAAACTTACATCTTTTTCCAATAGAGGGTGCTACAATGTAATCATTCTCATTCAGAAACTTTAGAACAGAGACAGAATATACTGGACCAAAGTAAAGCTGAACATTTTAAGGGTTAGTGCCAGATCCTACCATTTTCAATCTGTTGTCTATATGTGAGCCTCAGTTGTTTGGCAGTTCTGCTTCCAAGTATTGACATTTCTAACACATTTGTCCTATCTTTTGAGAGGGCTACCCTTAGCTGCATCTCTCTGTGGCAGATGTCTAAAATGTCTTTCATTGCCGATATTCTGGGATGTCCATTACAACTTAGACTTTAATCTGAAAGTCTGTTCAAAGGCCCCCTACCACACACTGTCTGGCCCTATAAGTTTTTTCTACAGACAACTGATACAAGTTTCCACTGTCATAAAAATACTGCATTCTTGGAGAATCCAAGATAGCGCTTTAACGTGTGGGGTATCTGATCTGCAGGACAGAGACTAGGGACCAGGCTGGGAGCTACAGACAGAAAGACCTGAAGAGCCTTAGGTGAGAGGGGTCCACAAAGTGCAGAACACAGGTAAGTCTGGCCTTGGGCCATCCAACTGGCCCATGGAGGATGAGTGGCCAGTCCCCAGAGTCTGGACCCATACCCACCTGCAAACTGCTGCCGTGCACTATATCAGGAACTCAGTATCGGAGACTGAACTGTGGGTGGTGAAACACCAGTTTGGAGCTGCTTGACTGTGGAAAATGCAGGAAAACAGTGATTCTGACCTCAGACCGACCCGTGAATCCTGAGAAATGCCCAGGGGCTGGCAACCATATGGGCACAAAATCCAAAGCCAAATGTAGGCGTACCTCACCTATGCTCTCTGTCTCCCTATTTGACTGATCTGTGGGCCACACAGTAATAGTACCAGAACCAGCTGACCAAGGGGGACCTGAGAGTGTGGATCTGGGCCAGCCAGTCCACAGAGGAACCCAGGGCCAATACAGGGGCCTAGGCACCTGTGGACACATCCTCCAGCTACAGGTCCAAAGCCACACACTTGGGTTGACTGGTTGAAGGCGGCACAGTCTGAACAGATCGGGTAGAAATCTCCATCCCAGCAGACTATTCACTTGGGGGGACTGATCTGGCCTGAATGGATGGGGCAGATGCCTAGCTAGCCACCACAGCTCATCAGGGGCTTCCATACTCTCTGGAGGGTATTAATTGGCCTGAGGGGATCTGGCAGAAACCTAGCCACCTGCCCAACCCAGGGAGCCATTCCCGCAAGCTCTGGCGGAGCCTGAACAGCTGCCACAACCCAGCAGGAGTGCCTTCAGGATGTACCAGCCTGAAGGAATCTGGCAGAAGCCCAGCCAACTCCCACAAGCCAGAGAGGAGTATTTGCTCTCTCAAGCAGAAACAAACCTAGGCCACACAGTCTAGATAGATCAGGCAGAATCCTAGCCAACCCACAAAAGCCAGCAAGGGTTCTGCCACTCTAGGGTGGACTGAGCCTAGGCTCCCAAAACTCCAGTGCCTGAGGGCAGAGTTTTCAAAGCCCAGCCAAAGGCAGGATAACTGGCCTTATCTACATTACCTTGAACTGATCCTTGGGCAGTACAGTACCAGCACTGGCCTCTGCTGACCCAGTGGGGAGCCCAGAGTGTGGAGTAAAGTCTCCTGGAGCTGAAAACAGGTCACCTGCCTGATCCAGGGAAGGACACCAGAAACTACATCCCAGTGTTAGAGACAGTAAAATGACTAAAGACCAGCATAAAACACAAACATTGAAAACTAAAATAATATGGCATCTACAGATCTCAGTATCCCAATGAAATCAACCCTGAGACCTCAAACACAATTGAAACAGAAGAAAATGACCTCAAATCCTTAGTAATGAAGATGATAATGGAGGAAATGAATAAAATCTGTAAACAAATGCAGGAAGAGGCAGCCAAATAGATTGAAGACAGTAAAGAGGCCTATAGAGAGGCACTAGATAAAATTCAGGAAAATACAATCAGATGAAAGAAATTAATAAAACATTTTAAGAGCTGAAGGCCTATAGAGAGGCACTGGAAGAAATTCAGGAAATAGAAACATTCAGATGAATGAAATCAATAAAACAGTTCAAAATCTGAAAATGAAAATGGAAACAATGATAAAAGCACAGATAGACGAAAGCCAGGAATGAGAGAACTTAAAAAAGAAAGCAAGTAATGCAGAGGTAAGCTTCTCTAACAGATTCATGAGATGGAGGAATGAATCTTAGGAGTAGAAGATACAATGTTAGAACTTAAAACAACCATCAAAGAAAATGCTAAATCTGAAAAATTCCTCACACAAAACATCCAAGAAATCAAGGACACCATGAAAAGACAAAGCCTGAGGAAAATAGACATTAAGGAAAGAGAAGCTGCCCAGTTCCAAGGCCCAGAAAATATTTTCAACAAAATTATATAAGAAAAATTCCCCAATTTAAAGGAGGAGATGTATATCAACATACAAGAGGCCTACAGAACACCAAATAGAATAGACCGGAGAAGAAAATCCTCCTACCACATAATAATCAAAAGACAAAATGTACAGAACAAAAAATATATTAAAAGCAGCAAGGGAAAAGGGCCAAGTAACATATAATGGCAAACCTATCAGAATTACACCTGACTTCTCAGTAGAGAACATAAAAGCCACAAGGGCCTGGGCAAAGGTCCTGCAAACACTAAGAGACCACAGATGCCAGGCTAGACTACTATACCCAATGAAACTTTCAATAAACATTGATGGAAAAAACAAGATAGTCCATGACAAAAACAAATTCAAACAGTACCTAACCATAAATCCTGCCCTACAGAAGTTACTAGAAGGAAAACCTCCAACCCAAAGTGACAAACTACAGCCAAACCAGCACAGGAAATAGATAATGGTACTGTTCCAAAAATATAACCACACAAACACACTACTACAACCAATATGAAAATCAAGGACTTAATAGCCACTGGTCATTAATATCTCTCAACACCAACGGTCTCAATTGTCTAATAAAAAGACACAGACTAACTGAATGGATGCATTAAAAAGGCCCAACACTCTTCTGTATTCAAGAAACATACCTAAGCCACAAGAATAGACATTACCTCATGATAAAAGGCTGGAAAAAGGTATTCCAAACAAATGGACACAGGTATAGCCATTTTAATATCTAATAAAATAGACTTTCAACCAAAATTAATCAAAAGAGATGAGGAAGGACACTTCATACTCATCAAAGGTAAAGTCAACCAAGATGATGTCACAATTCTGAACATCTATGCTCTTAACACAAGGGCACTCACATCTGTAAAAGAAATACTAGCAAAGTTTACAAGACACATTGACCCCCACACATTAATAGCTGGAGATTCAACACTCCACTTTCACCAAAGGGTAGGTCAATGAAACAGAAACTAAAAAAAAAAATAATAATAATAATGACACTAACTGATGTCATGAATCAAATGGATCCAACAGAACCTTTCACCCAAACACAAAGGATTATACCTTCTTCTCAGCACCTCATGGAACCTTCTCCAAATTTGATAATATAGTGGGTCACAAAGCAAGCCTTAAGAGATAAAAGAAGATTATAATAATATCTTGTACTGTATCAGATCACTATGGACTAAAGCTGGACTTCAACAACAACAGAAATAACAAAAAGCCTACACACACGGAATGTAAACAACTCTCCACTTAATGACAAATGGGCCAGGGAAGAAATAAAGAAAGAAATTAAGGACTTCCTAAAATTCAATGAAAATGAAAGAACAACATACCCACATTTATGGGACACATTGAAAGCAGCGCTAAAGGGGAAAATTCATAGCACTAAATGACTTCACAAATAAATTGGAAACATCTCATATAGGCAACTTAATGACACATCAGGAAGCCCTAGAAAAAAAGAAGCAGAAACACTCAAGAGTAGACAGCTAGAAATAAACAAACTCAGGGCTGAAATCAATAAATTAGAAACAAAGTGAACAATTCAAAGAATCAACAAAATCAGGAGTTGTTTCTTTGAGAAAATCAACAAGATAGACAAACCCTTAGCCAAACTAACTAAAAGGCAGAGAGACACTATCCAAATTAACAAAATCAGAAATGAAAATGGAGACATAACAACAGACATTGATGAAATACAAAGAATTGTACTTCAAAAGACTATATGCCAACAAATTTGAAAATCTGAAGGAGATGGACAGTTTTCTTGATGGATTCCAATTGCCAAAGTTGAATTAAAATCAGATAAATAAATTAAATATTCCTATTTCTCCTACAGAAATAGAAGCAGTCCTCAATAGCGCCCCCCCCCCCAAAAAAAAAAAAAAAGCCCAGGGACACATGGTTTCAGGGCAGAATTCTACCAGTCCTCCAAAGAAGAGCTAATACTGATAATCTTCAAGCTACTTCACAAAATAGAAATGGACAGAACAATACCAAACTCATTCTATGAGGCCACAGTCACCTTGATACCTAAACCTTACAAAGACCCTACAAAAAATGAGAATTTCAGACCAATTTCTCTTTTGAACATTGATGCAAAAATACTCAATAAAGTACTCTCAAACTGAATCCAAGAACACATCAAAGATATCATTTACATGACCAAGAAGGCTTTATCCGATGGATCCAAGATGGCGCCGAGCAGTGTGGACCGTATTTGGAGGCTCCAGTGAACAATTCAGGGAATTGCATGGATTTTTGAGCCAGGAACACCAGGGTCCCAACACCACGGCAGCAGGAGTGCTCCACGGTTCGGAGGGACCAGGGTGCGGAGGACCTGCGTGCCCCTACACACGGGAGGAGCGTGGATTTTCTCGGATTGGAGCAGTGGCGGCAGAGGCAGCAGCACCAGTGGCAGCTCCAGCAACAGCAGCGGCAGCAGCTGAGGTTTGCAGCTCAGAGCCTTTCGGTGAAGGTGATTGGTGTGGTGGCCGGTGGGAGTAGCTGAGGGAAAGGGGACTCTGGACAGGATTTGGGTCGCGGGGTGCCTTGTGACCCAAACTGGACTTGGCGGGCAGTTCGGCCCCAGAGTCCTGGGCTCAGCTCAGTGCCGTGGAGATGCTGACTCAGCACAGTAGGCAATTCTGCAGCTCCCCTGATGTGACGCAGGCTGGGCGGAGTGCTCAGGTTCACCCTAGGACCCAGCTCGGCGCAGCCACAGTTCTCCTGCTGTGACGCGGGCTGGGCGGAGCTCTCATGTCCACCCTAGGATCCAGCTCAGGGCAGCCGCAGTTCTCCTGCTGTGAGGCAGGCTGAGCAGAGCACTCAGGTCCACCCTAGGACCCAGCTCGGCACAGCCACAGTTCTCCTACTGTGGCGCCGGCTGGGTGGAGCACTCAGGTCCACCCTAGGAACCAGCGCGGTGGGGCCGCAGTTCTCCTGCTGTGACGCAGACTGGGCGGAGCGCTCAGGTCCACCCTAGGCACCAGCTCACCTCAACAAGCAGTTCTGCCCAAGACACTAACTCAGCTCAGCGGGCAGTTCTGGGGCACTGACACAGATTCAGCCCAGAGGCCCTAGCTAGAATTGCCAGGCAGATTAGGCCCAGAGTCTCTACCTGAGCTGTGCGCACAGGCTCGGCGGCCCCAAGGCTCTGACTGGACTATCCACACAGTATAGACTCGGAGTACCGGGCTGATTTCAGTGTGGGTCCATAGTCCCTGGCTGAGATCGGTGCATAATTCCGCCCTGGAGACTCAGGTGGAACTCGGCGTGCAGTTTAGGGCCAGAGACCTTAACTGTGCTTGGCAGACAGATTGGACCCAGAGACTCCAATGGAGCTTTTAGCATAGTCCTGGCTCTAAGACTCTAGTTGGACACAGTGTGCAGTTTGAATCCAGAATTTCTGGCTGAGCTTGGCGGACGGTTCGGGCCCTGAGTCAATAACTGACCACAGCACACACTTTGGGCGAAAAACCCCTAGCTGAACTTGGTGCG
The DNA here is from genome assembly GCA_907169655.1 of Acomys percivali. Lineage (NCBI taxonomy): Eukaryota > Metazoa > Chordata > Mammalia > Rodentia > Muridae > Acomys > Acomys percivali. The sequence goes on from CAJRSG010009239.1 coordinate 11,327, forward strand.
CAGTCCCAGCCCAAAATTTCTGGCTATACCCTGTGTGCATTTTAAGCCCAGAATCCCTTGCTGAGCTCGGCAGACAGTTCAGGCCCTGAGAATCTAGCTGAGCTTGGCGCATGGTTCGGGCCCAGTGTCCCTGGCTGGACTTGGCAGGGAACTTGGAAGGCTGTGGATACCTTGGCCTGACCCAACGCTCATTCAGAGACCCAGAACGATTGCAGGACCCACAGCACAGGGGAGCTGAGGATCACTGGCTGTTAGAGTCCAAAACAACAGGGCTAACCACCTGCCGTCCACACTAGTGAAGCATCAGAGCTTCGAGCCTACAGAAATCCTGAGAAAACAAGTGAGTCTATCATCAGACTCCCTCTATCCAACTCTGGAAGCTACCCAACAAAAACAAAGCCAGCAAGATATCTAAAGGACAGCGTAAAAGCATACGCAAAAACCCCAAAACAACATGACGTCTCCAGTTTCCAGCTATCCCAAAGAAAACAACCCAGAGAACTTAAATACAA
>CAJRSG010009251.1:0-12898 GCA_907169655.1 Acomys percivali
CTGCCAATAGATCTGCTTCTTTACTTCTTCTCTTCCACTCTCCCCCCAAACTTATGCTCCAGCGATATAAAAACAGGTGTTAGAGACCATGATCCCTGAAATTTGCCAGGTTAAAGGGGCTCAACCTAATTTTGTGTGGTCTATTAAGAAAGAAGAGAAAGCTGGGCATGATGGCGCACGCCTTTAATCCCAGCACTCGGGAGGCAGAGGCAGGCAGATTGCTGTGAGTTTGAGGCCAGCCTGGTCTACAGAGTGAGTCCAGGGCAGCCAAGGCTACACAGAGAAACCCTGTCTCGAAAAATCAAAAGAAAGAAGAGAAAGAATAACATAAATATTGTCATTAAACACACACAAAAATAAATAAAAAGGAAAAGAAGACTAGTATTTTGTCTCTTGCCTTGCCAAAGAATGACTCTGGGCAAGGCGCTTAACATCATAGCCCCAAGATAGCTAGAAAGCAAATATAAAAATGTAGATTAGAAGAGTGACTCTGGAGCTGGAGAGATGGCTCAGAGGTTAAGAGCACTGGCTGCTCTTCCAAAGGTCCTGAATTCAATTCCCAGCAACCACATGATTGCTCACAACCATCTATAATGTGATATGAAGCCATCTTCTGGCATGCTGGATCACATGCAAGCAGACTACTATATAAATAATAAATAAATAAATCTTTAAAAAGAAAAGTGACTTTGGTCTTTTTATTTACTTTATTTTATTTTTTGATTCAGGGCCTATCTATGTTAACCTTAGCTATCCTGGAACTCACTATGTAGACCAGGCTGGCCTGAAATTAACAGAGATCTGACTGCCTCTGCTTTCTGGGTGCTAGGATTAAAGGCAGTGTATGCCACCATGCCAAGCACAACTCCAGTCCTGATGGAGCGTGTATGTGTGTGTGTGTGTGTGTGTGTGTGTTGTTTGTGGAGACAGGGTTACTCTGTATAGCCTTGGCTGTCCTGGACTTGTTTATAAACCGGGCTGGGCTCGAACTCAGACATCTATCTGCCTCTAACTCCCTGAGTGCTGGGATTACAGGCATGTGCCACCTATATTCCTTTTATGTATTTATTTATTTATTTATTTATTTATTTATTTATTTATCATATATACACAGTGTTTTGCCTGCATGTACTCCAGATCTCATTATAGATGGTTGTGAGCCACCATGTGGTTGTGGGGAATTGAACTCAGGACCTTTGGAAGAGCAGCCAGTGCTCTTAACTGATGAGCCATCTTTCCAGCCCCTGAACTTATATTCTTTTTTTTAAAGATTTTTTTATTATTTATACAATATTCTGCCCATACATGTGCCTGCCCACCACAAGAAGGCACCAGATCTCATTACAGATGGTTGTAAGCCACCATGTGGTTGCTGGGAATTGAACTTGGGATCTTCGGAAGAGCAGATGGTGCTCTTAAACCTCTGAGCCATCTCTCTAGCCCTGAACCTATATTCTTAGCAACCTGTTCTACTACCTCTTCTAGCCATTTGTTAAGTGTTTTGTGGTATTAGGCTCTGAGTTAGAGTTTACATAGTATTATCACGTTTAGTCTTCCTAGCCATGTGATAATTAGCCCTCACCTTCAATTAGGAAGACAGAAGTCAGCCAATAGTCTTCCACATCAGAATCCGCCTGATTCCAAAACTCATGTGCTTTCTCCTTCACTGTGTTAGAAATCTTTTTGGGTCTCAATCTAATAATAGATGTATTGGATACCTGTTGTGTGTCCAAGGTGTAGTCCAGAGAGTTGACTCCTGAGGAATACCTCCAGGGTGATGCTGAAAACCTTGTTTCTGCAGGGCAGTGGTGACGCATACCTTTAATCCCAGCACTCTCTTGAGGCAGAAACAAGCAGCTCTCTATGAGTTCCAGGACAGCCAGGGCTACAGAGTGAATTCCAAGACAACCAGGGCTGCACAGAGAAACTCTGTCTCTCTTTTTTTTCAGTCAAAATGGTTTAAATATGTATGCAATCCACAAGAACAGTAACAAAAAAAATAAACCAGTCACTAGGAGATCTCATTCTGTGAAGACATCACTTTCAAGCTCTAGTGAAAGGAGCCTGTAGAATTTGCCACTGTGGTTTCACTTAGAGCCTCAAGAACTTTAGGAAAAGCGGTCCCGAAACAACAGAATGACATTTGTAGAGTGTAATACTGAAATGACAGAACTGAGGTTGATCACTATAGTCACATTCCTGTGTATTAAACTGTTAACATCTTATTTATATAGCTCATTGGTGCAATAGCATAAAAATAGAGAACAGTGTCTATTTTGTTTTCTTTTCTTTTTCAAGACAGGGTCTCTGTGTAGCCTTGAATGTCCTGGACTCACTTTGTACACCAGCCTGGCCTCAAAACTCACAGCAATTCGCCTGCCTCTGCCTCCTGAGTGGTGGGATCAGAGGGGTGCGCCACCACACCTGGCTTGAGAAACCATGTCTTTTTTTTTTTTTTTTTTTTGAGACAGGAGGATTTCTCTGTAGCCTTGACTGTCCTGGACTCACTTTGTACACCAGGATGGCCTTGAACTCACAGAGATCCACCTGCCTCTGCCTCCAAAGTGCTGGGATTAAAGGTGTGTGCCACCACCGCCCAGCAAGAGACCCTGTCTTGAATAGAGAGAGAGAGAAGAGAGAACACCATGCTTCCAAATCACCAACAGCGTAGGTAAGTTCTATGACCTGGGACAGGCTTCTTTACTGTGCATGCATCAACTAACTGTTAAAGTTTTGAGCCTAGTATGATGGTGCACACTTTTAATCCCAATACTTGGAAGGCAGAGGTAGGTAGACCTTTGTGCAATCAAGGCCAGCCTAGTTTACATAGCTACTTCCACTCCAAACAGGGCTACATGGAGAAGCCCTGTCTCAAACAACAGCAAGAACAACAAACAAAAAAACACTAATAAAAATTTGAACCCAATTTAAGATTTTTCCTCTTCAAGATCTATAGGTCATCTATAGGTCTGGAGGGACGTTCTGTAGGTTTGGCACCTACTGACTAAATGACTACTTCTGGTTCTCACAATCAGCTTCTTACAACCAACAGAGTTTAGATAGAGAAAATTCATGTCTGGCACACAGGGAATAATGTCTTCTAATAGAACAAAAAAAAAAAAGACAGTGGAAAGATTTTCCAGTCTTTGAAGGAATAGTGGGCTAGTTTATTTTTGCTACTGACTCCCACTGTCTCTGAAAGAGTAATGCACTGTTACCAGCTTCAAGTCAGAGACTAGAAAAGAGTTTTGATCACTTACTCCCCAGTTCAAGCAGGAGATATCATCATATCTAAGGCTTCTGTCTAAAAATGGAAGGTAACAATTTCCCTAATTTCAGTCTCTTCTCTTTGTAAAACTGAGTTGACATGTAACACTCTCTCAATGACTAAGTAATTTGGTAGACTATCTTAGGGAGAAGTTTAAGCAATTTAATCTAACTGTAGCTGTAACTTTCCTATGGTGGCAAGAATATGCAGAATCTCTGTGAATGTGTAGTTTAGATGGTACATAATCATAATTAGCTTTAGGATATAATATTTAATTTAGAACTTCAGATAACAGAAGATAAGTAATTTTAATAAAGCCCTGATTGTCCCATTAATGAGAACCTTTGAAAGATGGAATGGCCCTATAACTATTAAGGAAATTTAATTCAAATTCCTATCCCTAAGCCTTCAAGTTCAGATGGTTTACTATATGATTGTAACAAATCTTGTAAAAATTAATATTTCTATACTAGTTCTTTCAGAAAATAGAAGAATAGGTTTTTTTTTCCTCAGTACATCCTGTTCAGCTAATATTGCAGTTACCATAATCAGATAGTACGAGGAAACCAATGTGGGCATATATAGAAATATTTTTCACAAAATATTAGCAAATAGAATTCATCAATATATTAAAAATACACCAAGAAGCCGGGCATGATGGCGCATGCCTTTAATCCCAGCAAAAAAAAAATCATGAATAAGTGGAGTGCATTCAAAAGGTGCATGGTTGGTTTGGGGTTTGTCTGTTTGTTTCTTTGTTTGTTTTTCAAAAGTATTCTAATCCACCACATAAGTAAGAAAAAAGGAAAGTCACATTAGTTTTGTTTTATAAATCAATGCAGAAAATAACATTCAGCAAAATTCAGCACACATTGCTAATAAAGAGAGCTAAATTAGGAGAATATCTACCTTCACTTGGGCCTCTAAGAAAAAATACTACAGACCAAGCAGCTTAAGCAGTTTTCAAGGTTCCGGAAGCCAGGAAGATAGAAGAATTCCAGCATGGTTGGTTCTGCTGAGGACCATTGTTTGTTTTTGTTGATGTTGTTTTAAATCATGCTCAATCATTGCAATGGAGCCATATAAATAGATTCTTAATTACAGAAAACAAATATTTTAATCATATAAACTATTAGTTTGACATTTTTACCATCTCAATTCTATACAAGAATGAAAAAAGAATCAAACTTCTGTATTCATGCATATTAAAATACAAAGTATGAGGGCTGGGCATGATGGTGCACATCTTTAATCCCAGCACTTGGGAGGCAGAGGCAGGTGGATCTCTGTGAGTTCAAGGCCAGCCTGGTCTAGATGACCAAGATAACACAGAGAAACCCTGTCTCAAAAAAACAACAGCAACAACAACAACAACAAAAAACAACAAAGTAGTATGAGGGACTGGAGAGATGGCTCAGTGATTAAAAGTACTTGTTCACCTGGCAGGGTGGTACATGCCTTTAATCCCAGCACTTAGGAGGCAGGAGCCTCTGTGAGTTCGAGGCCAGCCTGGTGTACAAAGCAAATCCAGGACAGCCAAGGCTACACAGAGAAACCTTGTCTCGAAACAAACAAACAAAAACAAAAACTTGTTCTGAGGACCCAGATCCAATTCCCAGCACCCTCATGGCATCTCACAACTATCCATAACTCCAGCTTCAGGGGATCTAATGCCATCTTCTGACCTTCATGGGCACCAGGCATGCATGTGGTACACAGATGTACATTCAAGCAAAGTACTTACACACATAAAAATAAAGTAATATGAACCATATAACACAAAAAACTCACAATTTCCATGGTCAACTATAATGAATCCTGTGCTATAACTGTACACTGGAACATGAAGAGTAATAAAATTGATGCCATACACCATAAAGAAACTATACAGTTGCTCAAGAATCAACTGCAATGCCAACTAGTCTTAATCATGAGGGCCTTCCCTAAAGTGTGGTTGGTAATACTCAATACCTATGCCCGGCAAGGGATCAGATTTTTACAATGGTCCGGGCAGGAATGTGAAGGCCAAAACTGAACAGAGGCCATGGAGGAGTGCTGCTTGCTGTCTTGTTCCCATGGATTCATCTGCCCAGGAGTGGCACTCTCCACACTGATCTGGGGATCAGTTGATCCCCAACATGTTGATGTCCAACATTAATCATCAATCAAGAAAATCCAGCCAGCCGTGGTGGCACATGCCTTTAATCCCAGCGCTTGGGAGGCAGAAGCAGGCAGATCTCTGTGAGTTCGAGGCCAGCCTGGTCTACAGAGTGAGTCCAGGACAGCCAAGCCTACACAGAGAAACCCTGTCGTGAAAAACCAAAAAAAGAAAGAAAGAAAATGCACCACAAGCCAGTCTGGTGGGGGCATTTTCTGAATTAGAGTTCTTTCTTCCCAAATAACTCTAGCTTGTATCAAGCTAACATAAAACTAGCCAACACTGGATATCTACCTCGTACTGTAAACAAGAATTAACTAAAAGGAAAGCCGGACGGTAGTGATGTACACCTTTATCCCAGCACGTGGGAGGCAGAGGCAGGTAAATCTGAGTTGAAGGCCAGCATGATCTACAGAGTTCCAAGACAGCCAAGGCTACATAGAGAAACCCTGTCTGCAATAAACATTTGCAAGCAAAGCTATATGAACAAAAGGGTATATATATACTGTGGGACACACTACAGCTTCCACAATGAGATTTTTCTTCTCTATTGGGGGGTGGGGGAGGTTACAAGGGTGGAAGGTGAGTATGAAGGGTTGGGAAATGAGTAGGAATAGAGTGCATGATATGAAAGTCACAAAGAAGCCGGGCGTGGTGGCGCACGCCTTTAATCCCAGCACTCGGGAGGCAGAGGCAGGCGGATCGCTGTGAGTTCGAGGCCAGCCTGGTCTACAAAGCGAGTCCAGGACAGTCAAGACCACACAGAGAAACCCTGTCTCGAAAAACCAAAAAAAAAAAAAAGAAAAAAGAAAGTCACAAAGAACCAATTAAAAAAAGCTGGGTGTGGTGGTGCAGAGGCAGGCAGATTGATGTGAGTTCAAGGCCAGCCTGGTCTACAAAGAGAGTCTAGGACAGCTAAGGCTGCACAGAGAAACCCTGTCTCAAAAAATCCAAAAAAAAAGGGGGGGGAAGGAAAAATGGGTGTGGGGGGGTGTGGGTGTGCGCTCGAATGCGTGTAGAAGAAAATATGTGAAGCTGCCCTTGTGTCACCACCAATCATGCACTTGTTAACACACTTCAGATGGTTTGGGCATCCAACAGTGCCAAAGTGCTAAGGTCACAGATGACATTAATATTTTACCTCATGGATCCTTATCAGCATACAGTCCCTTTGGTCTTGCACGACCTATTTCAGGATTTTGGCAGAAACATTGGCATCATCACCTGCGAAAATTCTTCCCATATTTCTCCTAACCTCTTCTTTTTTAATTCCTAATCTTTTTACCTAAGCAATCTCCCAGGCACCTATAAAACTAAGAACGACTCATGAACTGATGAGAAAGTAACACAGAAAAGTAGACTGGAGAGACAGATCAGCCATTAAAGGTTAGTTGGGCTCTAGTGGGCCATGCTGGCCATGGTGGTACATGCCTTCTTTTCCCCCCTTGGTTTTTCGAGACAACGTTTCTCTGTGTAGCCTTGGCTATCTGGACTCGCTTTGTAGACCAGGCTGGTCTGGAACTCAGAGAGATCCTCCTGCCTCTGCCTCCCGAGAGCTGGATTAAAGGCATGCGCCACCACACCCAGGGACGATTATGTTTAATTTTCTAATTCTAAATCTTTTAAGATGTATTTATTTATTATGTATTTTCTGCCTGCATGTGTGCCTGCCCAAGAGAAGAAGGGACCAGATCTCATTGTAGATGGTTGTGAGCCACCATGTGGCTGCTGGGAATTGAACTCAGGACCTCTAGAAGAGCAGTCAGTGCTCTTAGCCTCTGAGCCATCTCTCCAGTCCCTAACTTTAAGTTCTTTCCCACCACTCTTTTCCACCTATTTTCCCTTTCTCAATTCTTTCCTCTTTTCATCTAACACTACTAATCCCTATCCTTACAATCTTTACTCAGTTGGCCGCTTTTTTTCTTCTAATCTTCCTAATAGTTTACTGCACACTGTGACATTCCTATCGCTTGCTGTGAGCTGCAGACTGGCCTCTGAGCACAGCAACCACTATCTTGCAAAAGGTCATAGCAGCTGGCTTTGTTGACCTTCTCGCCTGAGTATCCCACTGCTCCCTAGCACCTCTTGAGTGCAAGTTTGCCTTAATTGGCTGCACGTGCCCTGGGGCAGGGGTTAGTGTGCCTGTAGGCTGGAGAAGCCCCAGGTGCTCCTTTGTTGTGTGAAGAGGCCATTATCCTTGCTGGGAAAAGGCTTTCCATGTGCAGCCCTTTTGTGGGACAGAGCACCTACACCCGGTAAGTAACTGCTTGTCTATGCTCTGTGAGGCATTTATTGGCTCCCCACAGTGAGCTTTGGTGGACTCCTAACCTCAGTTTCTTGTTGGGACCTTGTTGAGAATGGGGGTAGATGGCGATTTTTGTCTCCTGTGAGAAAGGAATTTTATCAACAAGCTTCATTCCCAACTGTTTTTTTTTTCTTTTAGGTTTTTTGAGACAGGGTTTCTCTGTGTAACAGTCCTGGCTGTCCTGGACTCACTTTGTAGACCAGGCTGGCCTTGAACTCACAGTGATCCGCCTGCCTCTGCCTCCCGAGTGCTGGGATTACAGATGTGCACCACCATGCCAAGCTCCCAAATAGATTTTTTTAATAATTTATTTTTTTTTATTTATTGCACATTGGTGTTTTGCCTGCATATATGTCTGTGTGAGGGTGTAATATCACCAGGAACTGGAGTCACAGACCCTTGTGAACTGCCATGTGGGTGTTGGAACTTGAACCCATGCTCTTAACCTCTAAGCCATCTCTCCAGCACCTCCCCCCAAGTAGTTATTGAAGTTAAAGAAATAAGTTTTAGCTGGGTGGTGGTAGTGCACGCCTTTAATCCCAGCACTCAGGAGGCAGAAGCAGACGGATGTGAGTTCAAGGCTAGCCTGGTCTACAGAGGGAGTTCCAGGACAGTCAGAGCTCTGTTACACAGAGAAACCCTGTCTTGCAAAACCAAAAAAAACCAACAAAAGAAATAACTTTTAACCAGCTATTTCAGTATTGTGATAGTATGCTTACCAAAAAGTTGTGACTGTCTCTTCAGTTACTATTCTTCATGACTTACAGAATAATGTAGAAGACTGCATCCCGTGCCCTAGGTATTTTTGAATGACAATGGTTTAGCTACTAAACCATGCATCTCACACTGACTACAACCCAGTCCTACTTGAACATGGCAGATTCTTTAACTGGAATAATACAAATGATAAAAAAAATCTAACCAATAGCACAGTCCCAGATACACAAGTCCCTAGACAGAAAAACAGCAAACGTGAAAAATCAAGGCAATATGACCCCTCTGACAACTATCAATTCCATAGTAATGAATTCAATGAAAGTGAGCTACCTGAAATCCCAAAGCATTTTAAAGAATAATTAAAGGAAATTTTAACATAAAATGTATTGATCATGAGGATAGAAGACAGATAATAATGTCAGGCTATCAATGTAAGTAATACACTCAATAAAACAGTAGCATAAAATTTCATTAATCTAGGGCCAGGTGTGGTGGCGCATGCCTGTAATCCTAGCACTTGGGGAGGCAGAGGCAGGTGGATCTCTGTGAGTTGAGGCCAGCCTGGTCTACAGAGTGAGTCCCAGGATAGCCAAGCCTACACAGAAAAACCCTGTCTCAAAAAAACCAACCAAACAAACAAACCCAAAAACTACCAAACAAACAAACAAAAATCTATGAAAAGATGGTCATTAACATCCAGGTAGACCAGTAAGATAGCTCACTAATGAAAGATGCTTGCCACCAAGCCTGAGACCCTGAGTTAGATGAATGGAGAAAAATGAATAACAAACAGCCCAGTTAATCTCTCAAGTAAGAAAATTCCAGGTCAATTCCTTTAAGGAACTAACTAACTTTAATGCTTCTTAAACTATTCCATAAAATCAAAAGAAAAGGAATGCTACCAAACACTCAACAAAGTCATTTTTACTCCCATACCAAAATCAGATGAAAACTCTAGAGGGTAAAAAGTCCTCCTACATTCATGAACTGGCAAAATTAATACTGTGAAAACAGCTATGCTACAAAAAGCAATCTACAGATTCAATGCAATCCCAATCAAAAAATAGGAAAAAAATGCTAAAATTCACATGGTATCACAAAACACTTGAGATAGCTAAAGTAGCCCTGATCAAAAAGCACAATGGTGGAGAACCACCAGTTTATATCACAGAACCACAGGAGCAAAGTACAATGGGAATCCCACAAAACAGACACATAGATCAGTGGAATAGAATAGAGGAGCCAAATTTAAGTGTGCATGGCCACAGCCATGTGATTTTTGACAAAGATAGGAAGAATGCACACTGGAAAAGAAAGACAGTTTCCAACAAATGGCACTGGGATAATTGGATATCCACAAATAGAAGTATAAAACTAGGTCCCTGGCTTTTACCCAGTACAAAAATCAATTCAAAGTGGGTCAGATAGATTCATGTAAAGCAGGAACTCTGAGACTATTATAAGAAAAAGTAGGGAATACACTACATGATATATGCAAAGGTAGGGAATTCCTGAAAAGGATCCCAATTGCTCATATGGGAATAATACCAAGAAACTGAAAAATGGGATTTGATGAACTTAAAATGTTTCTGTACAGCAAAGGAAGTAATTGAGTAAAGAGAGCCTACAGAATGGGAGAGAAAACTTTCCTAAATATGTATCTGACAGTGGATTAGTACATACATTATACAAAGAACTAAAAAAAAAAACCCTAAATAACAAAACAAATAAACAACTCAGTCAATAAGTGGACTGGTGAGATGAACAGGTCATTTTCTTTATTTTTTTTTTCTTGAGATAGGGTTTTTCTTTTTTTTTTTTTTTATTTTTTCTTTTGTTGCTTTTTTGAGACAGGGTTTCTCTGTGTAGCCTTGGCTGTCCTGGACTCACTTTGTAGACCAGGCTGGCCTCGAACTCACAGTGATCCGCCTGCCTCTGCCTCCTGAGTGCTGGGATTAAAGGCGTGTGCCACCACCGCCCGGTGAACAGGTCATTTTCTTTTTTTAAAATATATTTTATTAATTTATTCATATTACATCTCAATTGTTATCCCATCCCTTGTATCCTCCCATTCCTCTCTCAGTCCCATTTTCCCCTTACTCCCCTCCCCTATGACTGTGACTGAGGGGGACTTCCTCCCCCTGTATATGCTCATAGGGTATCAAGTCTCTTCTTGGTAGCCTGCTATCCTTCCTCTGAGTGCCACCAGGCCTCCCAATCCAGGGGACGTGGTGGTCAAATATGGGGCACCAGAGGTCGTGTGAAAATCAGTCCCCACTCTCCACTCAATGGTGGAGAATGTCCTGTCCATTGGGTAGATCTGGGTAGGGGTTTGAAGTTTACTGCACGTATTGTCCTTGGCTGGTGCTATAGTTTGAACAGGACCCCTGGACCCAGTTCCGCCCATCATAATGTTCTTCTTGTAGGTTTCTAGGACCCTCTGGATCCTTCTATTTCCCCATTCTCCCATGCTCCTCTCACCTAGAGTCCCAAACAGGATGTCCTCCCCTCTGTCCCACTTTCCTGGTGAGTGAAAATGATCATAATGAGTGAGTTCACCCAGAAGCAGGAAGAGTCAAATGGTATATACTCACTTATAACTGGACACTAGCCCAAGGGGTCATGTCCCATGAAAGTCTTCACTGAACAGGTCATTTACAAGAGATATACTCCTGGGCCTGACGAGATGACTCAGCAGTAAAGAACATTTGTTGCTCTTCCAGAGGACGCACAACAATCTGTAAGTTCTTTTTTTTTTTTTTTTTGTTTTTTTTTGTTTTTTTGAGACAGGGTTTCTCTGTGTAGCCTTGGCTGTCCTGGACTCACTCTGTAGACCAGGCTGGCCTCGAACTCACAGCGATCCGCCTGCCTCTGCCTCCTGAGTGCTGGTATTAAAGGCGTGCGCCACCACGCCCGGCACCATCTGTAAATTCTAAGTGGGGGGGAGGGGGTGGGGGGTGTCATACACTATTTTCTGGCCTTTGCAGGCACCAGGCATGCAAGTGATGCACATAGCATATCTTTTTTGTTTTGAGACAGGGTTTCTCTGTGTAACAGCCCTGACTGTCCTGGACTCGCTTTGTGCGAATGTGTGTCCAGTGATCCATCTGCCTCTGCATCCTCAGCGCTGGGATTACAGGCGTGTGCCACCACCACCCGGCATAGCATATCTTTTTAAAAGATGTAGTACAACTCGAGAGGCAGAGGCAGGGGGATCACTATGAGTTCGAGGCCAGCTTGATTTACAAAGCGAGTCCAGAACAGCCAAGGCTACACAGAGAGACCCTGTCTCGGAAAAAAAAAAAGATGTAGTACAAATGAACAATAAACATCAATGATATAGCAATTGTCTTCAAACTGACTTACTGAATCATCGAAATTGCTATGAAAATCCTGAAGGGGTGCCAAGGCTCAGACAACAGCACAGAAGAGGAGACAGAAAGAATGTAAGAGGTGAGATCCAGGAGATGTGTGTTGAAAAGATGTTCTCTGGACATGACATGGCCATGAAACTCAGAAACTCACTGCAGCTGTGGTTGGATATTTGCACAAAACTGGCACAACCTCGGCACACCTCATCTGAAATGGGAGGGCCCATGAGGACATACCTTTCCCAGACGGACTATGGACAACTATGGTTGTTGAAGAATGGAGTTTAATGTTCTTCAGTGGGACAGCACAGATGGGTTGTTATTGGTTTGATTTGGGTTGGGTTGGGTTGTTTTTTTTTTTTAACTAGGTAGCCCTGGCTGTCCCGGAACTCACTATATAGACCAGACTGGCCTAGAACTCACAGAGATCTGCCTCCTAAGGTTCTGGGATTTAAGGCATGCACCACAATATCAGGCTCAGATGAGCTGTTCTTGCTGCATTAACTAACTTCCTACCTACACTGAGGTAAGTAACTCTTTTTGTACTTATTGGGCTACAAACAACAAAGAAAAAGAAGACCGGAAATTATGAGGGAACTTAGTGAGAAGAGCTCCACTGAGGAATGGAGGAGAATGAGGGGGACAAAGATGACTAAAGTATATAAATGATGAAAGTGTGGACATAAACTAACAAGCTGAGGTTGTTAGTTCTTTGGACAGCCAGCTGCGGTGGTGCATGCCTTTAATCCCAGCACTCAGGAGGCAGAGGCAGTTGAATCTCTGAGTTCAAGGCCATCTGGTCTACAAAGAGTTCCAGGATAGCCAGGGCATATATGTCCTTTGGGTGTATAAAGAATAACCTACACAATCATGAAAAAGAACAAAATCTGGCCAGGGGGGCAGGAGAGATGGCTCAGAGGTTAAGAGCACTGTCTGTTCTTCCAAAGGTTCTGAATTCAATTCCCAGCAACCACATGGTGGCTCAACCATTAGCAATGAGATCTAGTGTCCTCTTCTGGCATGCAGACACACATGCGGGCAGAATACTGTGGGTTTTTTTTTTTTTTTTTTTTTTTTTT
>CAJRSG010009259.1:0-11689 GCA_907169655.1 Acomys percivali
AATACTGCTCTGTTTCTTTATTGCAACAGATTTTTACTAGCTGATTTATACTCTGTCATTACATATCCTACATTACTCCTTTATCCATAATGTATGAATGAAGGAAATGACTTGAATACAAGTTTATTTCAAAATATAATATAGTAATATTAGCACCAATTTTCAAGCAATTCACTTTACTCTTCCTTTGGCTAGTAGATATACTTAAATATAAGAAGTAGACTTCCTATGTTCTAAGTTTTAAGATGAGCTATTTTATATGCCAGTCTCTACCTCAGTAAACCAAAATAAAACACACAAACAAAAATCTTTTCCATATAATGAAGAAACAACCATAGAAACTGCTCCCTTGGGTTATGATAATGCCATGTGAAGTGCTGTGTAAATTTGTTGTAAGCATTATAACAGATGGAGGTGAACGCATTTGCATTTTCAAAAAGCTTTTGCAAAGTAAAGGAATATTCTTAAGATAATTTGTATTCATATCTAAATAATAGAAAGCTCATCATCATTCATATTACCAAAAATGTAATCTTGAGCAACTTATTATAGTTTCATTTTTTGCACTTTAGAAATTTTTCTCTTCTTCAAAGTATTATTCAAAGCATGCAGCTGCCTTTTTGTCCTTTGTGAAATCTTCTACACTTTGGCTAATGACCCAACGTGGCTGTTTTCTTTAATCCTCACCACTGTTCTTAGCAGACAGATTTTGAAATATCTTGTCCTGAAGAGGGCTGTAGGACTACATCATATCACCAAAGCCAATATAATGAAGCTCTAACTAGGCTTTTGATCATAGATCTAGCCAATGAGGATGTTTATATCTAGATATCTATGGTTGAAGGAATACTTTAAAATGGGTAATATCTAAGTATAACAAAGGATAACATGTTTTGGAAGAGGAACAGATATGACTTTTCTTTTTTTTGAAAGGATCAGCGTGGTTATACCTTCCAGGATTTGGTAGAGATCACAGGCTACTTATAAATGTAATTTAAACAGTTTAAGCTATTAAACTTTCTGTTATAAAAACTGAAGTGGAATAGAGAGTTAGAAAAGCTAGAAGAAGAAAGAAATGATGAGGCAGAGCAGAAAGAGAGGGAGAGATGGGAAAGAGACAAGAGACAGAAACATGGAGAGGAGAGATTTGGATAGGAGCCAAGAAAGTATAATTAGTTTTTTCACATAGCACCAGCTGTTTTATATTTATGTCAAGTATCTTTGCATTATAGTAGTAAGAATTCTGGTCAATTAAGCAATGTATAATTGAGTGGGAAGATAGCGAAACCTCGTAGAATCTATAAGAATGAGAAGGAAAAAGTTAAAACAGAAAACAGAACAAGAATGATATATTTTAAAATTACTTTTCATTGACATTTGGGCCTGTGATTATTCCATAACATAGTGCCACTATTACACCAGTATATTTAGCAGGCAGGTCATTGCTATGGATTCCAGAGTTAGTAGCTGAGTGATATTGATGATTGCTTTTCTCCTCTGGTAATGTGGAAAAGGACCTTTCATCGCTATGAGCAAAATTGGGAATTAGCTCAGTTTCTCTATGTTCATTGATAAGTAGGTTGTGTCTTCAACAATAGGACATCACCATCAGGTAATGAATAGTAACCAATAGCTTTGGCAGTGGCCTGTGATGTTTAGGCACAATCTATGGGACCTTTTAGGCCAACAACTCAGTAAGTTGTAACTCATGCCTGGAATTGGAGCTTCTACTTGGCATAACAGGTCTAGTTGGGGCATTGTCTTCCCCATCACATGGTGACTCCATTTATACCCTGCCTTCCCATTCTCACCCTCATTGAATTCTCTGATTCCAGTTTCTCCTTTATGTCCTTATAACACTTTACTCTATTTCTCCTTCCTTGGAAAATGTCTTCCTCCTCTCTGGTCTTTTCCAGTTATCAAGGCTCAGTGATTATTCAGATTGAAACGCATGCATATAAAACCTAAAATCTAGAGAACCATGTTCATAGCAGCCTTATTCATAATAGCCAGAACATGGAAACAGCCTAAGTGTCCATCAGTAGAAGAATGGATAAAGAAACTGTGGTATATATACACTATGGAATACTACTCAGCTATTAAAAACAAGGAATTCCCAAAATTTGTGGATAGATTGAGCTAGAAATGATCATAATGAGTGAGTTAACCCAGAAGCAGAAAGACTCAAATGGTATATACTCAGTTATATCTGCATACTAGCCCAAGGGGCATGTCCCATGAAAGCCGTCACTTACCAGGAAACTGGGACAGAGGGGAGGACATCCTATTGGGACTCTAGATGAGAGAAGCATGGGAGAATAGCAAAGTAGAAGGATCCAGAGGGTCCTAGAAACCTACAAGTAGAACATTATGATAGACAGATTTGGGCCCAGGGGTCCCACTCAAACTAAGGCACCAGCCAAGGACAATACAGGCGGTAAACTTTAAACCCCTACCCAGATCTAGCCAATGGTCAGAACAGTGTCCACACTTGAGTGGAGAGTGGGATATGACTTTCTCATGTACTCTGGTGCCTCACATTTGACCATGTCCCCTGGAGGGGAAGACCTGGTGGCACTCAGAGGAAGGACAGCAGGTTACCAAGAAGAGACTTGATACCCTATGAACATATACAGGGGGAGGTAATCCCCCTCAGGAACAGTCATAGGGGAGGGGAATAAGGGGAAACTGGGAGGGAGGGAAGAATGGGAGGATACAAGGGATGGGATAACCATTGAGATGTAACAAGAATAAATACATTTTAAAAAATTAAAAATAAAATAAAAATAAAAAAAATCAGAGAGAAAAAAAAAACCAAACCTAAAATCTAACATCTATATTTAAGACAAAACATGCTACATTTGTCTTTTAGAGTCTGAGTCATCTCACTCAGGATGATTATTTCTAGCTTCATTCATTTGCCTTCAGATTTTATTTTTCTTTAAAGTTGAATAATATTGCAGTGTGTAAATGTACCAGTTTTCATTATCCACTCTCAGTCAGTGGTATAGTACATGGGGTCGCAAGCAGGAGGCCCTGAGGTATTTTTCCAGAGCACACAAAAAACTAAATATTTAGGAGTATACTGTGTATAAAATACATGGCAATAATGATGAGTTATGTGCTAAGGAATATATAAATACGAGGCTTTACTATCTACTTTTAAATTTAAAATATATTAGGAATATGTATGTCCTTAGTTTTCATCCTGTTTGAAAACTTGGGCAAAGAAATAATATAAGAAACAAGAAAGTTAAGAGAACAAAAAGTTCATGGTGGTCTATTCTTCCCCTGCTTCTTTCCTATTACCTTCCTCAATTTTTATAAAATTGACTTCTAAATGAAAGTAATATGTAATGATAAACCCATGAATTCATTTTAATCAATTATAATTACTTAAAATAAAAATGGAAAAAATAAATTCTGAAACTTAGACTCCTTACCAGAACAGTAATAGTGTGCATCCTAGTTGCATAGGCGAATGCTTGTTTCTATTTTAGTGGCACCATGTGAAGCTCTGAAAACTAGAAAATCAAGCTGAAATCTGCAAGTTTTGGGTCTTGTCTTCTTATCCAATAAGAGTCCATCATTCCTCCTGGCAAGAAGTCAGATGTAATCAGTGTATCCTCTATATGAAGGGTGAGGCCATATCAGGAAGCGCAAATGTATGGTCTATTGTTGAGGTATTAGAAACTCATCAAGGGACCAGATCAGATCAGTTCTCTTTAGGGAAAATGTTCAGCTTTCTCTGCCAGCCATGAACCACTTCTCTCTCTGCTGAACGTCTGCTCCATGTGTATGATGGCTGAAGCGGTTCATTCCCAGGATGAAAGTAGCATAGGATACACAATCAAGTATTTTTTTATTCTGATGCTGTGAGTTTGATAGAATGCTTTGATTATGAAACTCTAAATGGGCAACAGCATAAAATATACATGTCCACTAGAGGGCACTCATTGCACCCCAATCACTCAGTTAACAGTCTCAGAAAAAGAAATACTTCATCCTGTACCTTATATCACTTACCTTTCTGTAGAAGCAGCAGGGAGCACTTACTGTCTTCTGTCCTGAAATCTACTCTTTAGAGGAGTTCCAGTGGCTTCCACTAGGCTTTACAACCAGAAGGATTGTCATCACATACCTTGGAAAACTAATCTGGATTCTGCCAATTAAAAAAAAAAAAAAAGTAGCACACTGTAATCCCAGCACTCAGGGAGGCAAATGCTGCATGCAGATTGCTGTGAGTTGGAGGCCAGCCTGGTCTACAAAGGTCTACAAAGTGAGTCCAGGACAACCAAGGCTACACAGAGAAATCTTGCCTTGAAAAACAAAACAAAATAAACAAATGAAAAGCCTCTCCTTAGGGAATACAAACCCAAGATAGGTCTACCATACCCAGAGATGTACCTATGGGTCAAAACTTAGTACACACACACACACACACACACACACACACACACACACACACACACTGATTCTAATGCCATTGCTGGTCTGTAAAATATATTTATGGATTATTTGCTGGTTTCATACACATATTTTTCTCAACAACCCCCAAAAACTCTCTCCCAATCTACCCTCATCTTCTGTCCCTTTCATCTTTATGTTCCTCATGTTTATCTCGCTAAAAATAAAACAACAACAACAACAACAAATGTAAAACAAAACAAAATGGCACAACAAAAGCAGAGGGGTCCAATTTATGTTGTCTGACTACATTTGAGTGTTGTGTCGGCTTTTGACGGTAGTTGATATATTAAGTGTCAATCCATAAAAAATAAAACCTAATATTCCATCTTCAGGTAGCTATCAATTGCAAATAACTTTTTGGCTTATGAGGAGATTCTGTGACCACTTTCATTTCTCTGGCTTGAACCTCTTCAGGTCTTATGCATACTACTATAGTCTCTGTAACTTCATATGTGCCTTGACATGCCCGGAAAATGCTCTTCTTTTCCCAAAGGAGTCATCTACATCTTCTGGCTCATACAGTTTTTCTGTAGTCTCTTCCACAAAGACGCCTGAAGCTTGAGGGGAAAGGTGTGAGGAAGACAACCAATCAGATCTGAGGTGACTTAGTGTGTAGACCTGTGAAGGGCAAACTTTCATTTTGAATTCATCCAGGCTTGTATGTTGTTGTTACCATCAGGAAAAGGTTTGTTTTCTCCTGCTTCTGTGCCACATCTACACAAACAGCGCTTTTAAAAGCCAAGAGTTCATTTATAGATTAGATGTTTAAAACAGATCTCCCTAAGATAAAAATCAAGCCGATAATGGGGTATCATTGCTTTCTGGATGCTTCTGGATGCTTGAGAGAAAAATAAAATGTGCCCTTACCTTTTCCCATTTTAGGTACACTCATTTTTTAGCAAGTGGCTTTCATTCTTCATCATCAGAGCCAACAACTTTACATCTCTCTATCTTTTTCTCAGAACCGATTTTCTCCTTCTCTCTCACTCTTTCTCTCTATTCAGTTTTTACTTATGACTTTGATTCCACTGGATTAACCCAGGGATTTCATCATAACTTCCTTCTTGTGCTGTCCCCTGAGTGAGTTCAATGTAAATATCATTATTTCCACAGCCAAGTGTGGTTTCCCTTTCCTTTGAAACAAGACACTTCTTTTTTGAGAATTAGGATGTGGACATCTCAAAAATGAGGAAATTATTCTGGCATAGGTTTTATGCTTCCCATAGCTCCTTATACCAACTTCATGGAATTTTCCTCAAATATTCCACACCTCCAGACATAGTACAACTAAAATGTTGGAATCCTTACAACAGTGGCAGGTGTTAAGCACTGTGCAAATATGAAATATTGTCATCAAAAGTTTACCCAACAGACCTATCAATTTTGTTTGTTTCCTTGTTTGATTGATTATAGAGTCAAGTAATTCCTTAAAACACTATAAGCATTCTAAGACTGTATTCATATGATTCAGTTTTGATACTTTAAGTGGATGTTCATACGGAGATTAACTTTTCTTCCTTCCGGAAATCTGTTTAACTTCCCTTTGACCCAGTGTGATCAGCAGCCTGAGGTCAGGCAGCCACTTGACTCTGACTAATGTGTCAGCCTGCTGGAGAAGCAGAAGGCTGGGACATAGTGGCATAAAAAAATGGAGAAAAGTTCTATTTTCACTGAGTACATGAAGCAACATCCTTCCTGAATACAACTCTTGAATGAAAAGCCATTCAAATACTTCAGAAAGTGCTTTTAAAAATATGTCTGAAAAAAATCTGTCTGATCTTTAATGTATTCTTTATCAAATTATATTAACTGAAATTGTAAAAATGAACTCTGGTCCTTATCCTATAACCTATGAACATAATCTTTTGTATAATATGTATCCATTCTTTAATTGATTTTAATCCCATTTAATTATTTAACAGTTAGGTATTTCTCAATGTTTTCTAGACTGCTATACGAATATACAAAAAAGGTACAGATAAGAGATCCAAAATTTTAAATCTCTGGTAGCGAATAACTATAGAAAAAAGACAAAAGAGAGGAATATCAATGCCTATGGTCAGGTGTGAGCTAAGGGGAAAAAAAAAAACTAAATCTGCATGACAGCTTTTATTTTCTAGTGAGAAACTCAAAAGAGTACAAGGTTTACCGGGAGCAAGGCCTTCGTCAGCTGGAACCAGACAAAAGTTTGATATTCTTATTTCAGGAGCCTGGGAGTCAAGCAAAAGGTTCTGTGATTCTCATTACTGTCTGCACATGCTTCCTCTTTAGAATTGCCCATGACTCGCGCTAAGAGATCCGGGGAACATAAAAAGCTAACCTTTATTAAAGCACAAAAGGAGGAATGCACCTTTAGAGACACGACAGATAATAATGAGCAATAACTTCTGGAATAATTAAGGTCAGGGGAAGATGCATAGGATATGCCACTGAGTGGTTATGGAGGGTCTAGGTGACCCTGGTGATTCAGTGGGGAAAACTTAAAAGAATATACAGTGTGATATATGACCCTACAGAATATATGGACTTGCTGTTAAATTTGCTAATTTCAAAATGGAGACAAATAAAATGGAAGGCATGAAATGTTTATAAAATAAATGGTATACACTTCACTGCAACCTACTAGGCCAAGGTCTAGACTGCCTGTTCTCTCACTGTCTCTGTCTATCTCTCTCCGTCTTTCTCTCTGTTCATGTGTCTATGTGTGGCTGGGTATCTGTGTTCACATGTGTGCACATGTACAATTGCGCATCTGCATGGAAGCTAGAGGTCAGCGCCAGTATCATCTTTAATCATTCTCCATGTTCTTTTTTTTTCTTGGCTTGTTTGAAGACAGGGCATCTCACCAATTCATCCCAAGATGGCTCGACTAGCTGTCTGGTGAGCTCAAGGGATTCATGTATCTCTGGCTGTTTAACACTTACTTACAGGCCCTCGCTCCTGTGATCGGATCTTAAGCTTGTGCTCTGTATGAAGCACAAAGTTATGTCCTTCATGAACTGAGACATTTCCACAGGCCCTGATTCTGTTTGTGAAATCTTTAGATTGACAGCCCATGATTTCAGAGATTCTGCTAAGCCTTTCCCTTGGAGCTGTTTGTTTATTCTACTTAATTGACATTTCTAGGACTCTGAAACTCAAACTAAATCTTGCCTTCATTAGGATTCTGAGGCCATGTTTGCCTAAATTCAGTACAATATATATTTATGTTTCTAAAATAGCTCACCAAATGGATTCATATTCACTTTCTTTCTTTTTATTTTCTGGTTCTTTTTAGTAAGACATAATCATAAGGAATTGGTGAACTGTGGATGTTGGTTGCTGTAGATAGCTGACATTGCAAGGAAATTAGTCACCATCATTTTGTAATTGCATATTTTACTTCCCTAATTGTCTAAGAACTATGTGATCCATGGCATTTATGAAACACTTACATGAGGTTTTAGATGACTTTAGAGAGGTGTTGGGTTTTTAAAAATGTTTTATGTAGATACTGCCTTTAGAAGTTAAAACTCCTTCTAGAATACCTTTATTTTACCTTCTCTATTGACTTTGGTTTTCCATATATACTTCCTTTTAAATAATTATTTCTTAAGCACACATACAAGTAATACTGTATGGACTTTATAGGATACAGTTAGATATATGCATATACAAACACATGTATGCACACAATAAAAATTAATGAATAAATAGGTCATGACTTTGGAGGAGAAGGAGAAGTGTATGGGATGTCTTGGTGAGAAGAGAGGGAAGGGGAAATTGTTATTACTAAACTACAATCTCCAAAACAAACAACAAAAACGACATAGCATCTTTCTGCTGTGATCCTCTGGTCTTCTCCTGCAGCTTTGTTCGTTGAGTGGTAAGGTATGGGGTAGAAGAAACATTTTATAATTTACTATTATGTCTTTTGCATGACTTTTTGTCTTTGGACAGGGGGCTTCCCGTATATTTCATAGCTGGATATTTCCCTATATTAAGTTGAACGAGAATCAAGCAGTGGCCCCTTATTCACATGGGTATTATGAGGCCCTGCTAAGATCTCCTCAGTGAAAGGCGGGTCTTGGTTGTGGAGACTATCGGAAACATATGATAAGGGGATAATCCCCACTCTCCATTGTCAGATATTTTAGGTGGTATTTTATGCCTCAGCAGTCTGAACAACTCAATGGAATTATTTTTATTTTTTCAATATATAGTTATTTTGCCTGTGTTATGTCTGTTAACTGTTTGCAATTCTGATTCAGCAGAGGCCAGAAGAGGGTGTTAGATCCACTGGAACTGAAACTTCAGAGGGTTATAAGTTGGTGTATGGGTGCTGAGAACTGAACCTTGCTCCTCTGAAAGATTTAGCCTGTGCTTGTAGCCACTGAGCTGTCATGAGAACCCTCTACCAAACATTCATGAGGTTTTTTTTTTTTTTTTTTTTATGGTCATATCAGGATTGTTTAGGATCTATGGAGGACTTTTGGTCCAAGAATACCTTCTTTTGCTTGTCTTAGATTTCTGGTGTTTGTCAACATTAATATTTAGGTTTCCTTCTTATAGTAAAATGTGTACATAAGTGACCCTCAAAATTCCACCAGAGAACTCTTACAGCTGATAAATACTTTCAGCAATTTGGCTGGATACAAAATTAACTCCAAAAAGTCTGTAGCCTTCCTATACACAAATGACAAGCTTGCCGAGGAAGAAATTAGGAAATCCACACCCTTCACATTAGCCACAAGCAATATAAAATATCTAGGAGTTACTTTAACTAAGCAAGTGAAGGACTTGTTTGAAAAAAATTTCAAAACTCTGAAGAAGGAGATTGAAGATGACATGAGAAGATGGAAGGATCTTCCTTGCTCATGGATAGGGAGAATTAACATAGTAAAAATGGCCATCCTACCAAAAGCAATCTACAGAATCAATGCAATCCCTATCAAAATACCTACACAATTTTATAAAGACCTTGAAAGTTCAATTCTGAACTTCATATGGAAAAACAAAAAACCCAGAATAGCAAAAACGATCTTGTACACTAAAAGGTGCTGTGGAGGAATCTCCATACCTGATTTCAAATTGTACTATAAAGCAATTGTAATTAAAACAGCATGGTACTGGCACAGCAACAGGCTGGTTGATCAGTGGAATCGAATTGAAGACCCAGATATGAATCCACACACATATGGTCACTTGATTTTTGACAAAGAAGCCAAATCCATTCAATGGAAAAAGGATAGCATCTTCAACAAATGGTGCTGGTCTAACTGGATGTCTATGTGTAAAAAAATGCAACTGGACCCATATTTGTCACCTTGCACAAAACTCAAATCCAAGTGGATTAAAGACCTCAACATAAAACCAGAGACACTAAGTCACTTAGAAGAAAAAGTGGGGAAGAGCCTGGAACATATTGGCACAGGAGACAACTTCCTGAACAGAACACCAACAGCCCAGGCCTTAATATCAACAATTAATAAATGGGACCTCATGAGGCTGAGAAGCTTCTGTAAGGCTAGAGACACTGTCAAGAGAACAAAGCGACAGCCTACAGACTGGGAAAAGATCTTCACCAACCCTACATCTGACAAAGGTCTAATATCCAAAATATATAAAGAACTCAAGAAATTAAACACCACCAAACCAAATAACCCAATTGAGAAATGGGGCTTGGAACTAAACAGAGAATTCTCAACAGAAGAATATCAAATGGCTGAGAAACACTTAAAGAAATGCTCAACCTCCTTAGTCATCAGGGAAATGCAAATCAAAACAACTCTGAGATTCCATCTTACACCCATCAGAATGGCTAAGATCAAAAACTCAAGCAACACCACATGCTGGAGAGGATGTGGGGAGAGAGGAACACTCCTTCATTGCTGGTGGGAATGCAAACTAGTACAACCACTTTGGAAATCTATCTGGTGCTATCTCAGAAAACTGGGAATAGGGCTTCCTCAAGACCCAGCTATTCCACTCCTTGGAATATACCCAGAAGATGCACCAGCACACAGCAAGAAAATTTGCTCAACCATGTTCATAGCAGCCTTATTCATAATAGCTAGATCATGGAAACAGCCTAAATGTCCCTCAGTAGAAGAATGGATAAAGAAGCTGTGGTACATATACACTATGGAATACTACTCAGCTATTAAAAACAAGGAATTCCCGAAATTTGTGGACAAATGGATTGAGCTAGAGATGATCATAATGAGTGAGTTAACCCAGAAGCAGAAAGACTCAAATGGTATATACTCACTTATATCTGCATACTAGCCCAATGGACATGTCCCATGAAAGCCTTCCCTTACCAGGAAACTGGGACCGAGGGGAGGACATCCTACTGGGACTCTAGATGAGAGAACAATGGGTGAATAGCAATGTAGAAGGATCCAGTGGGTTCTAGAAACCTACAAGTAGAACATTATGATAGGCAGATTTGGGTCATGGGGTCCCGCTCAAACTAAGGCCCTAACCAAGGACAATACAGGCGGAAAAATTTAAACCCCTACCCTGATCTAGCCCATGGACAAGACAGTCTCCACACTTGAGTGGAGAGAGGTATTTGACTTTCTCAAGTACTCTGGTGCCTCACATCTGACTATGTCCCCTGGTGGGGGAGACCTAGTGGCACTCAGAGGAAGGACAGCAGGTCACTGAGAAGAGACTTGATACCCTATGAGCATATACAGAGGGAGGTAATCCCTCTGAGGAACAGTCATAGGGGAGGGGAATAAGGGGAAAATGGGAGGGAGGGGAGAATGGGAGGATACAAGGGATGGGATAACCATAGAGATGTAACAAGAATAAATTAATTAATTAAAAAAATAAATAAAAGTACATGAAAAATTAAAAAAAAAAAAGACAGTCCAGAAGCCTCAGCTGGCTAAGATTCACCAGAGACCCCAAATGAGCCACACTTTGTACTGGGATGTTTCTTATTTATGTGACAAAATATCTGACCAAAAGCAAGGGAGGATTTGTTTGTGCTGTGATTTTAGAAGAATAAGTCCACTGTGGGGAGGAAGGTGTGGCAACAGGAACATGACCCATCTGAATACATTGAGACCTAAGTCAGCATCCAAGACAGGATCACTGCTATGGACATCCTGCTTTTGACTCAGACCAGAAGCCCAGATCATCACTTGACAGCTCAGCTGCCCACAGTCAGGATGTCTCTCCTCTTCTCTGTTAGACCTCTCTGAAAACACTATCCGAGACATACTCA
>CAJRSG010009276.1:0-15179 GCA_907169655.1 Acomys percivali
AAAAAACAAACAACCTCAAAACCAAACCAAATCACATACACATACACACATACATAAAACAAGACTATAATGGGTATATTCTGAGACAATAGGGTAATTAGGATGCATCCTAATCAGTGTATTTTTTTCCTCTAATTTTACTTAGTATAACAATCTGGAGCCGGGTACAATGGTGCAGGACTGTAATGCCAGCACTCAAGAGGCAGAGGCAGGCACATCTCTGTGAGTTTAAGGCCAGCCTGGTCTGTAGAACAAGTTCCAGGACAGCCAGAGCTACACAGAGAAACCCTGTCTCAAAAAACCAAAATCCGGGGGTCGGGTAGTGGTGCATGCCTTTAATCCCAGCACTCGGGAGGCAGAGGCAGGTGGATCTCTGTGACTTTGAGGCTATCCAGAGAAACCTTGTCTTCAAAAACCAAAAACGAAAAACCAAAAACCAAAAACCAAAAAAAAAAAAAAGTCTGTGTACTGTTGTTGACATTTTGTTTTCATAGTTTGATAGCGTCCGTGTCACAGTGAAATAGTATGGAAATGCTTGAGATGTACTATTTATTCAATACGTAAACATTGAAGGGTAGTGACCATAAAAGTTTAGTCTGATGTTTATGGAACAGTTATTTAAATATGAGGCTTAACTAGGTAAACTATTGATTACTTTGAACATTAAAAGAAATGAAGCTCAGGAGCCTGGCGCAGTGACTCATGCTTGTAATCCAAGCACTCGGAAGCAGAGGCAGATGGATCACTGTGAGTTCGAGTCCAGGACAGTCAAGGCTACACAGAGAAACCCTGTCTCGAAAAACCAAAACCAAAACCAAAAAAAAAAAAAAAAAAAAAAGGGAAGCTCAGGTTGATGAGAAGTCTTAGTGTATAAAGCTGTTTCCTGTTTAAGTCTGATGACCTGAGTTCAGTTTCTGGGATCCACATGATGAAGGAGAGAACCATCTCCTGCAGCTTGTCTTCTGACTTTCACATTTGTGTTATGACATGCATGTCATAATACATACAAATAAGTATAGTAAGTTAAAGTCACTTATAAAAAGAATATTTTTTATTTATTCTTTGACAATTTCATACACAGTTACAGTGTATGTTGGTCATGTATCCAGCTCTTCCCTTCCACAACCCCAGAGCATCCTTTACCTCCTCCTTGCAGGCTCTCCTCACCGTCCTGTCCTCTTTCTTCTTTCTTTCTTTTATTTTGGGGGGGGGCAATCCCCTGAATCCAGTTGTTGCTGCCTCCTGGAATGTTGACTGATGTTGCCTTCATGGTGTGCATGTCTGGTGCATTTAACCATGGCTGCAATGAGTTCATGAATGCAGTGGCCATGTCATGGCATTTCACAGGATTCTTCCCTATCTTCCATCTCTTTTTAAAAAAAATATTTATTTATTTATTATTATGTATACAGTGCTCTGCCTGCATGTAACAACTACAGTCTAGAAGAGGGGATAGGCTCACACCATAGATGGCTGTGAGCCACCATATGGCTGCTGGGAATTGAACTCAGAACCTCTGGAAGAGCAGCCAGTGTGTGTGCTTAATCTTAACTGCTGAGCCATCTCTCCAGCCCATCTTCAGCTCTTACACTCTTTCTGTCCCCCTTTTGTCATGTTCTCTGAGCTTTGGTTGTGTGTGTGTGTGTCTGTGTGTGTGTGTGTCTGTGTGTGTGTGTGTGTGTGTGTGTGTTTGGGGTGATGGTGGTACAGATGTCCCATTTTGGACTGAGTGCTTAACAGTTTTATTAAAAATATAGAATGCTTCAAGAATTTGCATGTCATCCATGCACAGGGTCCGTGCTAATCTTTGTATTGTTCCAGTTTAGTATTTGTGCTGCTAAAGTGAGCACTCAACAGTCATTCTTAGCACACTAGTTATGAGTCTCTGTTAACCGATG
Organism: Acomys percivali; assembly: GCA_907169655.1. Lineage (NCBI taxonomy): Eukaryota > Metazoa > Chordata > Mammalia > Rodentia > Muridae > Acomys > Acomys percivali. The sequence continues at coordinate 1,899 of CAJRSG010009276.1, forward strand.
CCCACTGTAGAAAGAAGTTTCTGAAGTTTATGGGTGTAAACATACTTAGAAGGTAGGTTGACAACGTGTCAGATATTAAGATGGTGACACCTGCATGTTCCCTAGGTCTATTGGAGTACCTTTTAAAAATCTTTTCACCCTCAGGTAATGTCTGTTTTGTGGTGAGTTATGTTTTTTAGACGCAGCATATAGATGGTATCTGCTTTTAAAAAATACTACTCTTATGTGTCTGAGTGTTTTCCCTGTATGTGTATCTGTGTACCATGTGCGTGCATTGCTCTTAGAGGGAATGGAACCACAGATGGATGTAAGTTGATATGTGGGTGCTGCAGATCAAACATAGGTCCTTGGAAGAGCAGTCAGTGCCCTTAACCATTAAGTCATCAATCATTCCTGGTTTCTGCTTTTTGATATGATCTACTAGTCTGTATTTTATGATTGGGAAATTGAGACCGTTAGCAGTTCCTCCCTCTCTTTCCTTTTTTTTTAAAATTTTTTTGACATTCTTATTGTGTGAGCCCTGTCTGGCTTGGAACCTACTATGTAGATCAGTCGTTCTCATCCTGTGAACAACCCTTTCATAGGGGTTGTCTAAGACCATCAGAAAACATGTAATTTAAATTACTACTTATTTATTTTAAAAATAATTTTTAAAATTTTATTGTATGTACATTAGTGTTTTGTCTGCGTGTGTGAGAGAATTGGATCTCCTGGAACAAGAGTTATGGACAATTGTGACCTGCCATGTAGGTTCTGGGAATTGAACCTGGGTCCATCTGGAAGAGCAGCCAGTGCTCTTAACTGCTGAGCCATCTCTCCAGCCCTGTATTACTATTTATAACACTAGCAAAGTTACAGTTATGAAGTAGCAGTAAAAATAATTTTGTGGGGGCTGGAGAGATGGCTCAGCGGTTAAGAGCACTGTCTGCTCTTCCAGAGGTCTTGAGTTCAATTCCCAGCAACCACATGGTGGCTCACAACCATCTATAATGTGATCTGATGTCCTCCTCTGCCTGTAGATGTACATGCAGGCAGAGCACTGTATACATAATAATAAATAAATAAATCTTTTTAAAAAATATAATTTTGTGGTTAGGGGTCACCACAACATGAGGAACTGTATTAAAGGCTTGCAGTATTCGGAAGGTTGAGAATCACTGATGTAGAGCATACTGCCCTTGAATTCACAGTGAGCCCCCTGTCTCTGCCTCCCAGGTGTTGGGATTAAAGATGTGTACCAACATAGTTGGCAATGTTCAGAGTTGTTATTGGAAAGTGAATATTGATTCTTGTTGTTTTGGTGATTTTTTTTTTTTTTTTTTGGGGTGTGTGTGGGGGGGGGGGGGGTACTGTTTTCCCATTTCTTCATTGCTTAATTCTAGTGTGGTTATTCTTTATCTGATGGATTTGTTTTTCTCTTGATTCCGAACGATTCCTCAAGGTTGTTTTTTTGTTTTTTCCTCCCTCTTTATTATTTGGTAGAACTGGCTTAGTAATTATGGAACGTTTTTGTTTTTCCTTCAGTTATTACAGATAGCTTCGCTGGGTATAGTAGAGTTGGTAGTGTTGTCTTCCAGAACTTGAAATATCTGTCCAGGTCCTCCTTGCTTTAAGTTTCAGTTCAATAATCCGCTGTTCCTGTGAGCAGCACCACTTTATTTGTGGCTTGGTCTTTATTGCCTGCTGCTCTCAGTCTACATTCTTTGTTTTATATTTTGTGTTTTAATTATAGTGTGAGGAATGCTTCATTTATAGCTTTGTCTATTTAGTGCCCTAATGTCTCTTGTATCTTTTGAAACTCAGGAAAGTATTGTTATGATATTTTAAAAATAATTTTTTATGCCTTTTAAAATATTTATTTTATTTATATGTATGTGTGTGTATTTATATATGAGGCCAGAAGAGTGTCTGGGATCTCCTGGAGCCAGAGTTACAGGAGAGTTACAAAGAGCTGCCAAGCACGAGTGCTCTGGAAGCGGGAGCGCTCTTAACTGCGCTTCTGTGTTTGGAACTGGGTTCTCCTCCTCCTGTGCCTGTTATCTTAGGCTTGGCCTTTTCAGAGTGTCGTGTGTATCTTAGAATTCCCACTGGTACCTCATAACTCATCTCATCTCTGCTCTTGTTTGATCCAGTTTCTTTACCTTTTCTTCAAGCTTAGGAGTTCTTTGCCCTCCTTGAGCCCTTCTATTGGTCAGGCTTCGCACAGAACTTTTGACTGACTGTGTGGGTTGGTTGGTTTGTTTGGTTTGGTTTTTGAAGCAGGGTCTCTCTGTGTAACCTTGCCTGTCCTGGAACTTGCTCTGTAGACCAAGCTGGCCTTGAACTCACAGGGATCTGCTTGCCTCTGCCTCTAAATGCTGGGATTAAAGGTGTGTGCCACCACTGCCCAGGGACTAACCGTGTGTGTGTGTGTGTGTGTGTGTGTGTGTGTGTGTGTGTCTAGCTTTTCAGATTTTTAAAAAAAGTGTTTCTGTGTCTGTTGACTTCCTCTGTCAAAATAATTGCATCATCTTCCTTATTTTACTCAGCTGTTTGTATTCTCAATGTAGGCTTACTTTCTTGGAGTGTCATTCTTTTGAATTCTGTCTGGGATTTCATCAAATTCACTCTGTCTAGATGCCATTGCAATGAGATTAGTAGTTTTAAGGTGTAATGTTGTTTTGTTGTGTTTATTATGTTACTGTGTTGGGGTTTACACATCTGGTATTACTTCTTTACATGGTTATTATTTAGCAACAATGTTCTTTTATTTTGGAGTGGTCCTGCAGAATCTGCATATGGTAGAGTTGAGTGTCTAGTTCAGAAAATAGTTCCTCAGTGTAGGAGGGAAGTAGGGCGAGTAAGGATAAGGATTAAGTATCAGATCAACTTTGAACAGAAAAAACATCAAGATGGGGGAGTTAGGAAGGAAAGCTGGGGTACTGTTAGGGCAGAGGTATGGAAGGCTGTAATTAAGTAAAAGGGAGAGGGGTTAAGGATGAGAGTAAAAAGAAAAGATGTGGGAATGAGAGAGGAGTCATAGGTGGTGTGGCTGAGGAGAACAGTAAAGAATGCCTTTGAATAAACTGGTGGAGGCACATACAAGAGTCCTAAAACCTGAGAGCATAAAAACAAAGCAGAGACATGTGTGCACCAGTGGAAATTAAATGATAGAAAATAAGAAACGAGCAGAAGCCAGCCAGCCTGGACTACAAAGTGAGTCCATGACAGCCAAGGCAGGCAGAGGATCTCTGTGAGTTCAAGGCTAGCCTGGTCTACGGAGAGAGTTCTAGGAATAGCCAGGGCTATGACACAGAGAACCCGTGTCTCAAAAATTAAAACAAACAAAACTAAAAAGACTATGCAGAATGAATTGCTGCCATCATAGTGCTGTGTTTTAAAAGGTGACATCTTGTCACCCCCTGGTTTTTGTGTGGCTAAGGATTGAGTTGGGAGCTAGTGGTCTCCCATGCCTTGTTCTTGGGGTTCTGGTATGTGTGGGTGGTTGTGCATCCTTTCCTGTTAGCCCCTTTTTCATTCCACCTGACCTTTGTCCTCCAGGTCTGGTGTGTATGAGAAGCAGCACTTCTTTTGCAGGTTCTGCTGTTCTTTCTTTCTTTCTTTCTTTCTTTCTTTCTTTCTTTCTTTCTGTCTATCTATCTTTGATTTTTTTGAGACAGGGTGTCTCTGTGTAGCCTTGGCTGTCCTGGATTCGCTTTGTAGACCAGGCTGGCCTCGAACTCACATCGATCCACCTGCCTCTGCTTCCCCTAGTGCTGGGATTACAGGCGTGCACCACCACAGCTGGCCATAGGTACGCCTGAATAGGAAGTGGAGTGTGTTTCATTTTTGTTTGTAGCTCTGTTGCGTTTTGCGTATGAACTATAGATGTGATGAGTTGTGGCTGTGTTTGAAATGAAGTTAGGCAGATACTCAGGTTTAAACTCAGAAATTCTGTTCATTTATATACTTACTTGTCTTTTGAGACAGGGTCTTACAGCTCTGTCTACTCTCAAACTCTTCGAGTGCCAAGTTTAAAGGTGTGTGCTGCCACATTCAGCCAAAAATCTGTTTTTGAAGTGGTTAGTAGTAGAAAGTTGACTGAAACCTAATTTTTTTCTTTTTTTTTTCTTTTTTTTTTTAACTAATCAAAGATACTGTTAGCTTAAATAGAAAATAAAGTGGTCTGTGTGTGTGTGTGTTATGAGTGTGTGTGTGTGTGTGTGTGTGTGTGTGTGTGAGAGTTAGACTCCTGCTTCATTAGTCTTGGAGTTACACTTAAATAGTCTTAAGCTGGGCTTTCAGATGTGTGTGGACGCAGTGTGAATCACTGGGTAATCAGCATGTTTATGTCAGTGATGTCACTAATTATCTCTCGATCATAAATCTCCTCAAACAGCCCCTAAACACAAAACAGCTTGTGCGTGCAGTTTCATTGTGGCAGATCTGAGGCCGCAGCATGATCTCCAATGAAGTGTTCATTGTAAGGACGCTTACGTACCTATCTACCCCGTTTTCCTGGTTGTGTTTGGGGCATTCAGAAAGTGTGACGCTTGATTCTTCAACATGATGAAATGTGGGAGATAATTAAAAAATAAAACAGAACAAACCAAACATGGCCTTTGTTTCTGGTTTCAGGCAGTCTTTTTTTGTTTGTTCGTTTTTTGTTTTATTTTTTTCGAGACAGGGTTTTCTCTGCGTAGCCTTCAGTCAGTCATTTTTTAAAAAAAATTTTATATGCATTGGTATGGGGGCAAGTGTGTCAGATCCCTTGGAACTAGAATTACAGACAGTTGTGAGCTGCCGTGTAGGTGCTAGGAATTGAACCCGGGTCCTTTGGAAGAGCAGACAGTGCTCTTAACCACCGCACCATCCGTTTTTGTTTTTGAGACAAGGTTTCTCTGTGTAGCCTTTGCTGTCCTGGACTTGCGTTGTAGACCAGGCTGGTCTCAGATTTACAGTGATTTACCTGCTTCTGCCTTCATGAGTACTGGGATTAAAGGCTGCACCACTGCACCCAGCTCAGTATTTAAGCTTTAAAAAAAAAATTTTTTTTTTTTGGTTTTTCGAGACAGGGTTTCTCTATGTTATCTTGGCTGTCCTGGACTCACTTTGTAGGCCAGGCTGGCCTTGAACTCACAGCCATCTGCCTGCCTCTTCCTCCCAAGTGCTGGTATTAAAGGCATGCACCACCACGCCTGGATTAGAAAAAGATTTTATTTTGTTATTTTTGTTTGATATTTATCTTATCTCTATGAGTGTTTTGCCTGTACATTTTGAAGTTTATCAGAAGGTGTTGGATCCCCAGCAATGGGTGGTTGTGAGCCATGGGAACCAAACTTGGATTCTCTGGAAAAGAAATATGCCGTAAACTGTTAAGATAACCCTGTAGCTCCTTATTTTTCAAACTGTATTTATGTGTACATGACTGTATATGCATGTGAGGGCATGTGCCCGTGGAGACTAGAGATCCCCTGCAGCTAGATGTACATCTGTGTGAGCCTCAGGATGAATGTGCTGATAGCCAAACATGGGCCTTCTGGAAGAACAGTACTAACTCTTAACCACTGAGCCATCTTTCCAGCCCCAAGTTTTAACTAGGTGTCTCTTCATAATTCCTCATAGTGTCACAGTTAACATTAGTTTCCACAGATTAACCTTTCCTAACTGGAAAAAACATCAGGATTAAAAATATTCTTAATGACTTGAAATGAGTACTTTTAAGTCCTTATATATAAAAAAAGCAATGAGCTACATATACAATAATTTTCTTGGAGTATAAGAGGGTGATGATGATAATGATTACTTTTGAGACATGGTCTGGCTCTGCAGTCTTGACTGGCCTGGAACTCAACTGTGTATACAAGAGTAGCCCAGGCTTAGAGATCTACCTGTCTGTGCCTCTGAGTGCTGGGATAAAAAGCATGTGCCACCATATCTTCCATGGGGTGGTGTGGGGTTGGGGATGGAGATGGAGATTAAGTGCTTTTAAGTATTGTCTCAGTGTTCTTAGGTGGCACTGTTGTCATAGTGGTACTCCTATAGGGTGCCCCTGAGCCATTGCCCCAGTAATGTCTGTCTTCCCTGACACTTTGTGTACTTGACTATGGGTAAAGTAAAAAGATTTGGGGGTAAGTTGGGAGTAGTTTTATTTACACTGTTGATGTTCTCCTCCTCTTCCTCCTCCTCTTGGTTGTTTTGAGACTTTTTCTTTGTGTAGCTCTAACTGTCCTGGAACCAGCTCTGTAGACTAGCTGGACTCAAACACATAGAGATTCTCCTGCCTCTGCCTCCTTAGTGCTGGGATTAGATGCTGAGCCACCACTGCACTGCTGCCCAGCTATTTATATATTTATTTTACCCCTGAGACAGGGTTTCTCTGTGTAGCCCTGGCTGTCCTGGACTTGCTTTGTAGACCAGGCTGGCCTTGAACTTAGAGAGGCATTCACCTGCATCTGCTTCCTCCAGATACCTCAGCTCCTTGCAGATCCATTCCCTTTCCATCCCCACATAGCTTTGTGTCTTTTTTTTTTTTTTTAAAACCTGTCTAGGCCAATTGTGCTGCCTATGTAACTCTTGGTTGTGTGGCCACCCACATCACATGGTCCGCCTACCAGGGCCAGCTTTCCCTCTTTTGGCAGCTGTCAGTTCCTCAAAAACTCCTTAGATGGGTGTAGGATTTTGTGATCACTTCTCCCCTTGTGTTGGGATTTCATCTGGCTTGAGCTTGCACAGGTCTGTGTGTGTGTGCGTGTGTGTGTGTGTGTGTGTGTGTGTGTGTGTGTGTTGCCACAACTTGTCCTTTGATGGTCTTTGATGGGAAGAATCTTTCCCTTCCTGCCCCTTTTGCATCTGAACCATGAATTCATGTGTAAAGCCATTGGGAGCCACAGCAGTCTCATCAGAAAGTTGAAATTAGTGTCACATCATAATGGGAATAGTTGGTGTCGGGATTATGTAAAAGAAGCTACAGAAAGGTGGTGAGAGTGTTCTCAGCACACTACTTTTTAAGTGGTCATATAGCCAGTGAGCCTTCAAACCATCTGCCATCATGGATTGCACTGGCTGTATTGTGTGGTTTGTTTTCATTTTTAAAATATTTTTTAAATTTTTTTGAAATTAAAATAAAACTATCATTTCTCCCTTCCCCTTCTTCCCTTCAATTCTTCCCATATACCATACTTTGCTCTCTCTCAAATTCATGGTCTTTTTTTCTTTAGTAGTTGTTACATATTTAGTACACACACACACACACACACTCTCTCTCTCTCTCTCTCTCTCTCTCTCTCTCTCTCTCTCTCACTCCTAAATAAATTAAATACAACCTGCTCGAACCATATAATGTTACTTGTAGTATATGATTTCAGACTATTCATTCTCGTTTATTTTTCATGTTATATTAGCTGAGATTAAATTTGCAGCATTTTGACATATATTGTCCATAAACAATGACATGCTTTCGAAAAGTTTCTTTAGAATATTTCCATGAAAATCACATGAAACTCAGATCCAGTGACTGTAAAGTTAGTTTCAGAACATGCTCATGCTCAGGTAGTTACTTACTGCTCGTGGATACCGCGAAGCCTGAGCTGTCTACAGAAGTCTTCCTGGTACCTTCCTGTGTCAGTGCTCTTCCTGTGCGGCCTCAGTTCAGTGTCTGAGATTGGGATGGAGACACCTGCTACATTGCTGGCTGTAACAGTCTGTGCACATAGAGAATGGACATCAGGATTGGTTGGACAATTTGATCCTTTCCTTGCTTGTCATTTAGCTTTGACAGCAGCCCAGGTTGGACATCAAGCTTTTGTCCTTGCATGGTGAGCTTGACTGGTCTGCTGTATTTGGCATTTTGAAAGCACTTTTTCTGATGGCTTACGTTGGGATTTTCTTTTGAGAAGCTACTAATTGGACAGATTGAGGCCAAATAAAGCCTGTGGGTGCTTGTCAGGCAGTGGTGAAGTTAAAAATCACCTGCTGTCAACATCAGGGAGTTTTATTATCATGTTCATTTTTGAATAAATGAAGTCATTAGATTCCTGGAGCTGTATACTGAATGGAGAAACTGGTTCTTCTCCTTACGTGGAGTATCCCCTTTGTCTCTGTAGCTGGTTTTCCTTATGTGGAGTATTGTGTTTGTCTCTGTAGCCTTGTAAATCACTCTTTGCTAGGTGTGTGTGTGTGTGTGTTTTCAACTAGGAAATTCAGAAGTATGACTGCTTGAGTTGTCGTAACTTAAGCTAACTATAGAACCAACTGGAGAGGGAGGTGACCATCTTAAAAAACTTGTTAAAGAATGATATATTTGCTGTCTTGAAGGTGTAGTTTGTACATTAGACTCTGAAGAACACTGAAGACCGTTATAGACACATGAGATAGAATGTCAGGAGGTCTGATATCCTTTAAGTTCTGGTTTGTATAGAACTTTTATAACTGCTATGTCTCTGACAATAAGATTCACCAACATATATTTTGTAGAGGAGGAATTTAAATAAGAAATTGGCCCTGCTTGGCAGTGGTGGTGCATGCCTAATCCCAGCACTCGGGAGGCAGAGGCAGGTGCATCTCAGAGTTCAAGGCTAGCCTGGCCAACAGAGCAAGTTCCAAGACAGCCAAGGCTACACAGAGAAACCCTGTCTCAAAAAAGAAAACAAAACAAAATTCTGACAGAAGTCTTGAGCTTATTTTTCAGATGTGTTGTTGTTTGAGTAATTAAACTGGCTCCACATTTCTACTGTTTTACAGCAGGAGCAGCCTTTGGTCTGGAAATTGGAGTGAAGATAGAGCATGTGAGATTAGGTACTCTGAGAATATGGGGCAATGCATCCTAGTTCAACACAGAGCCACCCTGTAGCTCGTACGTGTGTCCTTATGCTGGAGCTTGAGTCTGCCAAGCAGGTCTGAATTCAGGAAGGCTCTGAAGACCTTGGTAGTAGGCACCTGTTTATCCCTGATTGATTCCCAAGCTTCGGAATGGATTTGTTGAAACAGGTTTCTGGGAGCAGAAAGGACTAGATCTTGTTTCTCTCGGACAAGCTCCCTGTGGGGCAGGAGTTCTCTGGAACCATACTGGGCCATCGTCAGTTTCTCTGATGGATTTTGTTTCTCATTGATTCATCTCTTATGCATGCCAGTTTTCTAATATTCTGCCATAAGGGATGTCATGTCTATCCCTGATTGGATCTGGAAGTTTTCTCAGGGGAGTTATTCTAGAAAAAGGCATCAAAGTATATACTGCTTATGAAGCCAGGCCTAGTAAGTAGAACCTGTAAAACTGTGGTTGGTTGTGTGTTGTAAACAGACACCTCTTTTTCTGTATTTTGGTGGTTCTTTTTTTGCCTGCCTTCTCTGTTATTCTTTGCGGGGGGAAATTTTCTTTACAGAAACTAACTGGATTTGGAGGTCCCCTTTCCGGTGCAGATTGGAATGGGAAGGGGCGGATGACATTCCCCAGTGATACTGAACACATGCATTGCCTTAGTGATGCCCTTTTGGCCTGTCCAGCCCCACTGTCACATCCTAAACTGTGGTTAGAGACCATCCCGGTGTTGGGAGCATGTGTGAGAGGTAGAGAGGAAGGAATGGTGACCTGTGTGTGTCTCTGGCTCCTCTCTTCTCTAAAGGCACACATTTTCAGTCATGGCAGTTATACCCAAATGACTCTACCTAAACTTTAATGTCTCTCACAGGGCTGAACTGAAAACATTTCCCACCACTGTAAATCCTCACAATAGTGATTTAACTCTAAATGAGTTTAGGAGGGGGCAAGCCATATTCTCAAGCCCTAGTAACTGAATAATTTTTTTCGTTACAGTGGAAAAGTGAGATAGAGTGAATTTGCAGTTAGGGTCAATATTGGGCATGTTATGCTTTTATTCATGTGTCTGTTATTTTTTAAATCTTTGTCTGTGGAAACCTGTCAACTATATTTTAAAGCATGTATTAGTCCTGAATGCCTACAGGCTGCCAGTCAGGGGAGGTAGTGGGTGACAGGTGAGGACTGAGCAGACAGTGACTGTGGGAATAGTGTGGCTGCCTTGTGTCTCAGTTGGTGTAGATAATATTTAGAAATTATACTTTTAAAAACATTGTCAATTGAATTTTTATTAATATTGATTTATTTTTCTGATTAAAGAGGGCATGTGTTTTATATTTTATTTGAATATACCCACATCTCAAAAGGACTTGAGGCAGTAGGTTTATGGAATATCTGAACCAAGTAGAAGGGATGATTGTGCATACCATAATTAAAGAGACTCGTGATCCACTGTTTTTCAGGACCAATATTCAGAAGTATAGTTTTTCCCCCCCTCGCCTTACTCCAGAAATTTGTTAGCCACAAATACCATGGGACTGTAGTGTTAATGAACTTGCACTCCCCCTGCTGGCTGCCTCTTTAGAAATATGCGTGAGAAAAGAAACAAAGTTCAAAGACAGTCTTGTGAAAATTTATCACGTTTCATATTCTTTGTTTAGGTGGGTGAAGCTGTAGGAGATGCCACTTTGCAGAAGGGGTCGATTGCTTTCTGTAGTTCTGTTTGCGGTTTGTGTGCAGTGGTCTGGAGGGTTTTCACTGACTTTATTTTAAAGTTAAACTAGATTTTAGTTGGTAGCATGCATCAGAAGCTTCTCTACTCAAGGGGCCCTCTGGGCCACCTTTTCTACCTAGCCTTTTTTTCCTCAAGAGAATAGCCTGTGATTTTTGTGCTTTTTAAAAAAATCACTCATTCATGTGTTAATTATAGAATGCATTTTTGTAAAATGTTGGCAGCTGTAGGGGTGAACGTAGAAGAAATAATACTCCATGAAGTTATTTCTCTTCTGCCTGGGAACTGTTGAAATGTTGAGATTCAGACCAGTCATAGGCGGTAAGTTGGGTTTCAAAGAGGAAGGACAGGCATTTCAGGCTGAAGGGAATGTGACCAAAGATGTCAGCAGGAAGTGTAGGTACTTTCTGTAGAGCTGGGAAAAGCACTGTTTCAGGAGCGCTGTGTCTTGATTATAACCATCACATCATCCTCTGCATGTGACTCCACTCTACAGATAAAGAAGAAAGACCTGTGACTTTAAAACTTGGTTAGCTTTGCATTTACATGTGATAAATTGCAGATTTCATTCTGTGTGTGTCTGGGTACAGGTGAGGGAAGTCTGTGCCTTTCTGCCTGTAAGTACAGACTGTTAGAAGGGTTAGTGGGACATACCATTTTGATATGTAGATTTCATGCTCAGTGTATATTTAGAAGTACAACTCTGAACATTAGGTATGGTAACTGGGGCTTTATTCTAACATTCAATGTCTTCAAACCTTGTTAAAATATTAATATAGAGATAGATATTATACATATGTAGTATATTTTCTGTTTCTCTGTGGCTCCCTGTATTACTGTGTAATTGGTAGGATGAATCCTCAGAGTTGAAAGTGCACACCAGCAGGTGCACTAGGGATAGAACTTGTACAGGTTAGGCAAGTGTTCTCCTGCTGAGCTAAAATCCTGGAGTTCTATTTGGAAAATACATTTAGCTGGGTGTGGTGGTGCATACTTTTAATCCCAGCACTTGGGAGGCAGAGGCAGGCGGCTCACTGTGAGTTGGAGGCCCGCCTTGTCTACAAAGTGAGTCTAGGACAGCCAGGGCTACACAGAGAAAGCCTGTCTTGAAAAGGAGAAAAAAAAAAAAAGAAAAGAAAAGAAAAGAAAAAGAATGCATTTAAAGAGAGACACAGGAACATTCTGTGGGGCTGGAGATAGGGCTCTGTGGTTGAGTACTTGCTGTTCTTGTTTTTTTCTTTTTCTTCGAGACAGGGCTTCTCTGTGTACCCTTGGCTGTCCTGGACTCACTCTGTAGACCAGGCTGGCTTTGCACTCACAGAGATCTGTCTCCCAGAGTGTTGGGATTGCAGATGTGCGCTATGACGCCCGGCTACAGGCTCTTTTTACAGAAGATCTGAGTTCAGTTCTCAGCACCCACACCAGGAGGTTCACAATGTTGGTAGCTCCAGCTCCAGGGCATCCCATGTGGTCTTCTGGCCTCTTTTTGGCATCCACATGCATGTGGCATCTCACACACACACACACACACACACACACACACACACACACACATAAAAAATTTTGTATAATTTAAATTTTATTCTTTGGTTTAAGTTACTTTGATTGTTTTTGCAAGGTGCAGGTGGATCTCTGTGAGTTTGAGGCCAGCCTGGTCTACAAAGTGTGTCCAGGACAGCCAAGGCTACACAGAGAAAAACTCTGTCTCAAAACAAACAGAAGTTATGCTTTGATTTTTTTAAAAAACTTTTTTGACTTATTTTGGGTGTTATTTTGGTATTGTTGAAAAGTTTACTCTTTGGTTTTTTTTTTTTCTCATTCTACCTTGACCAAGACAATTTATTAAACCCAAGGAATCATTGCTTTGATTATAACAGCTGACTAGTCAGGGCTATCCAGTCATCTGTTCTGAGGGAAGCAAACAGACTAAGCAACATGGGACAAGCAGTGTTTGGACCACTTGCCAAATCCTCCTGTCACATCATTTTTGTCTAAAGCGTGTGGGTGGATCTGCTTGATAACATGCAGGAAGTCGCGGTGGGGACTGTTTGGCTTAGTTTTGTACTGTATTTTCATTGTCTGAAACATAATAGGCATGCAAAAAGTATCTGTGGAATGGATGGGAAAGGATCTAATGAGTGGTGTGATTAACTTGCCAGTATAAAATATCCCTAAAACAATAAACTTTGAAATGAACATCCTGTTATTTCACCTTTCTTTCCAGTGTGCAGTTGTAAACAAGCTCATTAGATGTAAACACTTTAATCTTTTTCACAAGCCTGTTGGTCATAAAACTGCTCACTCGATTGATAATAGTCTGCCTTTTTTTTTTTTCAGAAAAAGTTAGGCAGGACTAGCACATGAGATTTTGATGACTTAGCAAGCTTTTGTTGTAAAAGTTTAAATGTGAGTTAGGTTTGCACCTTCAGAATTCATGTCATTGTTAGGAAATAGTTTCTTTGTTCAGAACAGTTGGAAATCAAAGGCTGTTCATACATTTGGTAAAGTTAACCTGTAAAAATAGTGTTTTGAGAGTTTCTTCATTACTGAGAACTAGGGCAGAGACTTCACTTCTTTCTACTCAGTCATTTAAAAATAAATGTTTTGCAAGTTTATACAGTTGATGCTCTTGTCCTTACCAGTTAGCAACATCTGAAACATTTTGCTACTGAATTTAAAAATTAAATTAAAAAGCTTTTTGGCTTGGACTTATAATAATAATAATAATAATAATAATAATAATAATAATAATAATAAT
>CAJRSG010009319.1:0-32797 GCA_907169655.1 Acomys percivali
GCACCTATGTAAAGGCCTTATGGTACATTTTTATTTTTATAATTCCAAAACTGGGGTGGAATTAGAGACAGGAAACAAGCAGATCCACAAAACTCATTGATCAGCCACCCTAGCCAAATTTATATCCTCCAAGTTTAATGAGTCTGTCTCAAAAATTAAAGCAAAGAGCAATGTAGGAAGACACAGAAACTTCTAGCCTACACACATACACACACACACACACACACACACACACACACACACACACACAAATGTATGCATGCCTCCTCTCCCTCACAAAAGCACTTTACTGAAATCAGGAAGATAATGCAGGATATATAAATGAGGAATACAATAAATAGAAATGCCTTAAAAATATTAGAAATTTTGGAAATGAAAGTTCAACAAGTCAAATTCAAAAATCAGTTGAAAGCCTCATCAACTTGCTTAATTAAGTACAGGACACACCATCAGGGCTTGAAGAAGAGGTACACAAACTAAAACATTTAGACAAGAATAAAGAAAAAGGGAAGTGTGAACAGAACATACACGATGAGTGAATCACCATTAAAACACCAGAATATATAAATGGTGGCTCTAAAAAGAGGTATGAGCTACAGGTACAGAAAATATACGTAATAAGAAAATATCTCAAGTCATGAAAATGAGGTAGACATAGACAAGGCCTTTAGAATGACCAACATCCTAGAAAAAATGTCCTGCGTTGTATTACAATTAAAATGGTACACACAAAGAAAAAAGAAAGAATATTGAAAGATATAAGACAAAAATTCCAAGTGACATGTAAAAGAAAATCCATCAGAACAGCAAATTCCTTAGCAGAAGTTCTGAGAAACAGGAAGGCATGAAAAGATAAATGAACATCAGTCCCTTAAAGATCAAGTAACTGTAAGCCTGTATTATTTACTATGCTGAAAAAAGAATCATTTGTAACTGAAGAATAACTGACTCTTTCCACAAAAAGCAGAAACTAGGAAGAGCCATATCCATAAGCCAGCATTGGAGAAGACACTTAAAGGAATCTAACACACTTGAGAGAAAGATAAACACAACCATGAGATTGTATATATAAACAGAGAAAAAAATCAATCATCACAAAACAGCAAATGGCAAAAATTATTACATAAATTTCAAAATAATATTGAATTATAATGTCAGATTTCAATTAAAAGCAGATCAGTGTTAAGACAATAAAAAACAAACAAACAAAAGCCAAGCTCAATCATCTCCCACCTTCTAGAAATGTACCTCACTAACAAAGGTAAAACCTGACAAGGAAATGATAGAATAAGCGGGTGCAACTCAGTTCTGGTGACACATAACTTTATCATATGCTAAAGAAATGGGGGCAGGAGGATCACAAGGAAAAAAAATAGACAAGCACACAAATACACTACCACAACCAACATCAAAATTAGGGCCTAACAGTCACTGGTCATAAATCTCTCTCAACATCAACAATCTCAACTCTCCAATAAAGAGACAAGAATAACAGAATGGATGTGTGAATAGAAAACAACATTCTGATGCATACAAGAAACACACCTCACGCATAAAGATAGACATTACTTGAGAATAAAGGGCCAGAAAAAGGTCTTCCAAGCAAATGAACACAAAAAATCCAGGTGGAGTAGCCATTCTAATAACTAATAAAATACACTTTCAACCAGAATTAATCGAAATAGATGAGGAAGGACACTTCGTACTCATCAAAGGAAAACTCAACAATGACATCATAATTCTGAATATCTATGCCACAAAAAGAGCACATGCATTTGTACAGGAAACATTAATAAATCTTAATCCACACATAGATGCACACACATTAACAGTGGAAGACTTTTACACCTCCACCCTCTCACTAAAACATATGTCAGCGAAACAGAAGATAAACCAAGAAATAATGATACTAACTGATGTCATGAATGAAATGGACCTGACAGATATCTACAGAACTTTTCACTCAAACACAAAAGATTATACCTGCTCAGCACCTCAAGGAACCTTCTCCAAAACTGACCATATAGTAGGTCACAAAGCAAGCCTCAACAGACACAAGAAGACTGAAATAATACCTTGTATCTTATCAGACCAAGGACTAAGCCAAGCTCATTCTATGAGGCCACAATCACCTTGATACTTAAACCACACAAAGACCCAACAAAAAAGAGAATTTCAGACCAATTTCTCTTATGAACATTGACACAAAAATACTCAATAAAATACTTGCAAACTGAATCCAAGAACACGTCAAAGATATCATTCACCATGACCAAGGAGGCTTCATTCCAGGCATGCAAGGATGGTTCAATATACAGAAATCCATCAATGTAATCCACCATATAAACAAACTGAAAAAAAAACCCACATGTTCATCTCCTTAGATGCCAAAAAGGCATTTGACAAAATCCAACACTCATTCATATTTAAAATCTTGGAGACATCAGGGATACAAAGCATATACCTAAACATAATAAAGTCTATATACAATAAGCCAACAGCCAACATCAAAGTAAATGGAGAGAAACTCAAAGAAATTCCACTAAAATCAGGGGCAAGACAAGGCCGCCCACTCTCTCCACAGTTCTTCAATATATTACTTGAAGTTCTATCAACAGCAATAAGACAAGAAAAGGAGATCAAGGGGATCCACATCAGAAAGGTAGAAGCCAAAGCATTGCAATTCACAGCGGATATGATAGTGTACATAAATGATGCCCAAAATTCCACCAGTGAACTCCTATGGCTGAGTAAACCCTTTATCAAAGTGGCCAACATGAGATTAATTCAAAAAATCAGTAACCCTCTTGTATACAAGTGACAAATATTCTGAGAAAGAACTTACAGAAATTACACCCTTCACAAATAATATAAAGTATCTTGGGGTAACTCTAATCAAGCAAATGAAAGACTTGTGTGAAAAAAACTTCAAGTCTCTGAAGAAAGAAATTCCATCAGAAAATGGAAAGATCTGCCATGCTTATAGACTGGAAGGATCAACATAGTAAAAACGGCTATCTTACCAAAAGCAATCTACAGATTCAATGCAATCCCTATAAAAATATCTACATAATTTTTTCAAACCTTGAAAGATCAATTCTCAATTTCATATGTTAAAAAAAAAAAACAGAGTAGCTAAAACAATACTGTACAATAAAAGACCTTCCGGAACAATCTTCATCCCTGATTTCAACCTGTACTCTAGAGCAACAGGATTAAAATCAGCATTGCACTAGCAAAGAAACAAGATGGTTGATCAATATAATCCAATTGAAGACCCATAAATAAACCCACACACCTATGGACACTTGGTTTTTGACAAAGAAGGCAAATGCATAAAATGGAAAAGAAGAACATCTTCATCTTCAACAAATGGTGCTGGTCTAACTGAGTGTCCACATATAGAAAAATGCAAATATATCCATATTTATCACCCTGCACAAAACTCAAACCTAATAGGATTAAAGACCTCAACATAAAACAAGACATACTAAATCAGTTAGAATATAAAGTGGGGAAGAGCCTTGAGCACATTCGTAAAGGAGACAACTTCCTGAATAGAACATTAATAGCCCAGGGTCAACAATTCATAAATGGGATCTGAAAATGAAACTGAAAAGCTTCGGTAAGGCAAAGGACACTGTCAACAGAACAAAACAACAGCCTATAGGTTGGGAGAAGATCTACACCAACCCTGTATCTGACAAAAAGGCTAATATCCAAAATACATAAATAACTCAAGAAATTAAACACCACCAAACTTAATAATCCAAATAAAAATGGGGTGCAGAGCTAAACAGCAAATTCTCAGCAGAGGAACAACGAATGGCCAAGAAACACCTAAAGAAATGCTCAGTGCCCTAAGTTATCAGGGAGATGCAAATCAAAATGACACTGAGATTCCATCTTACACCTACCAGAATTGCTACAATCAAAAACATGCTGGCCAGGATGTGGAGAAAAGGGAACACTCCTCCATTGCTGGGGGGAATGCAAACTTGTACAACCACTTTGGAAACCAAGCTGGTGCTTTCTCAGAAAACTGAGAATCGTGCTACCTCGAAACTTAGCCATACCACTCCTGGGCATATACCCAAAAGATGTTCCACCATACAACATGGACATTTGCTCAACTATGTTTGTTCATAGCAGCTTTATTTGTAATAACCAGAATTTGGAAACAACCTAGATGTCCCTAAACCAAAGAATAGATAAAACTGTGGTGCATTTATACAATGGAATACTTCTCAGCTGTCGAAAACAAGGAAATCTTGAAATTTGCAAGCAAATGGATGGAACTAGAAAGGATCAACCTGAGTGAGGTATATCAGACCCAGAAAGACACGCACGGTATATACTCACTCATAAGTGGATACTAGCCCAACATAGTTGTCCTCTGAAAGACTCCACCCAGCGGGGGATCAGGAGAGATGCTGGGACTCCCTGCTGGACTCTGAGTGGAGCCTGAGAGTGTGTGGAAGAACAGGGGGATGAAAGGACCCAGAGGGTTCAGGAGGCCCACAAGGAGACCATCCAGGCCAACTGATCTGGAACTAGAGGGGCCTGCATAAATGTTGCACCAACCAAGGACAATGCATGAGACTCCCTGCTCAGCTGCAGCCAGTGGACAGCTCATTCTCCACAGCTGTGGGGAGAGTGGGGACTCCCTCTAACATGAACTCTGGTGTCCCTGACTTGATCACTTTCTCTTGACAGGGAGGCCCAGAGGGCACACAGAGGAAGGGGAAGCAGGCTATCTGGATGATACCTGATAGGCTGTGGTCATATAGTGGGGAAGGAGGTCCCAGTCTGTCAGACACCTAAGGGAGTGGAATAGGGCAGAAGAGGAAAGGAGGGTGGGAATGGGAAGATACAAGGGAGGGGATAACAATTGAGATATAATATTGAATAAATTATAATGAATTTTTAAAAATAAAGATTCTAACTGAAGTTCATGCACAGAAAAGTATAGCTCCCTGTCTTGTATGCTGTCAGTGACTGACTACATCAAAGTCTCGATATTATTGTCCTATAATTTTAAATTTATATAAGATAATATAGAATATAAATGAACTGAAATCATTTAATATGTAGGATATTAAAATTTTATAAGGGAAAATGTTCTGTGCCATGACATGGTGCTACCATGCCCTACTTTGTAGTTATTGTCTAGGACTGTATTCAGGAAACATCCTGTCATCTTTCTTTCGCATCGTGGTCTTGTAAATGGACACCCAAATGTTCCTAAAGATTTTGGGATATGGTGCATTAAACTAGAAAAAGAGAAAAAATCTTATATGCAACAGAAATTATATAATAATTTATGCTAAAAGTTAACATCATTAAAAAATTAACTGGCATATATCTATTTCACTATAGCAAGCATCAAAATAATTATGATTCTGTGAATGTAATGTAATCTCAAGTGAATACTAACAAAAAAATGTGTCTTCCAACTAGCACATTAGTGAGACTTGCCTAATTAAATCAACTGAATTCCAGTAGACAAAAAGCCCCTTAAGTACACTATGAGCCTCAGATGAAGAAACAGATGTAATCAGGTACTTACAATGCACATTAGGAAATTGCTGGAAAATGTTTAATATGTGAATTATTTTTGGTATGCAACAAATCAAAGGTCTAGGAATGGTTTTAAACTCTAGTGTAAATGCATAATGTGCAAATTCAGGTTTTAAAAAATCTATTCTGCTAATGCTTCTTTTATAATTAAGCAATGGTGTCTTAAAACCATTTTTATAGAATTTTATATGGGACCATAAAATGCATAAATTAATTTTCTAAGTATAAATGCCATATTAAGGGGTAATTAGAAAGTCTTGAGAGATATTATCATTAGCATACATGCTGCTTCCTTGGTTTTCTGGTGTTTAGGGGACATGGTTTCAATACTACTAATAAAACTTATTTAAAAGTTGAAAATATCATACTATCTGTAAATTTCCCATTACTTGTTTCTTTTTCTTCTCATTTTATTTATTTTTTGAGAATTCCATACTGTGTTAACATCATTCTCATTATTTCCTCCCTCCAACTCATCCCATTTCTCTCCATTCCTTTTCATATTCATGGCCTCTTATTCTTTAATTAGAATAGTTGCATATATATATATACATATAAATATAGAGAAATGTAATCTGCTGAAATTATTTAGTGTTGCTTATGTGTGGTTAGAGCTGACCTCTTGGTATTGGCTAAAAAATATTAGGAGCTATCCATGGCAAAGATTGATTCTCCCCCTTCTCAGCTACCATTAATGGCTCTGAGCACTCAATGACTTTAGGGCCTAACGTTCAAAGACTTCCATAGTCTGCCCACAAAATAGTTCATTTTTCTTTATGGCTGAAAATAATTTCATTATGCATATAAACCACATTGTCTTTATTCTTCTGACATAGGGCACTTAAATTGGTGCTATAGAATAACTCTTGTGAATGGTGTAGCAATAAACATCCATATACAGTTATTTCTGAGATATGCTGACTTGGGGTCTTTTGGATAAATGCCCAAGAGTAGTAGAGATGGGCATACAGAAGGCCTGTTTTTGTCTGTTTTTGAGTCAGAGTATGTTACTAGCTCAGGGTAGCTTTACACTCAAAGTTTTCCTGCCTCAACTCTCTGAGTGTTGGGACTAAGATGTGTGCCATCATACTGAGATTTAAAATCAGTAAACTTTGTGGGAGTGTAGGTGGCTATAGGAGGCAATTGGGGGACAGATATGGTCATAATATTGTATATATACATTTAATTCTTAAACAGTAAATAAAAAGTATTCAAAAAGAAAAGGAGTACCATAACAGAAAGCCACAAGTAGCCAAAATACAGAGAATAACTGACTGTGGGTTGCCCAGCCCTAATTGACACACCTAGAATACAACCCCTATGCCTAAGGCTTAGGAATCATCACAAAAGGTCATAGAAGAGATGGCAGAAATATTTTAAGAGCCACAAGACCAGGATAAGTCATCTGATGCAAGATAATGTCTTCCACATGTGTCTGCACCCAAGACACCTCAGTGACATGGGTACCTAAGCACGGTCTAAACACTAATATTTCAAGATGACATACCAACACAGATGAGGCAATTTTCACAAGGCACAACCCATAGAAGAAGAGTTTAATGGACAGCTCTTGTGTGAGGTTGGTAGATGGGAGTGCTTAGAGTAACTCTGGAAATGTGCTCTGTATCATGAGTCAGAGGGACTGGGATGAGAGTTGACCTCAAGTTCCAGGGAAGTCTGGAATATATAGTGAAAAAGTATAGTTTCTTTTGATGTCCCTTACAACTCCAAAATGCTGTTACTTGATTAGTTTGTATTCCATTGAATCTTCATTAATTAACTTTGCAAAACCATTTTTGATCATAAGTAACATTGTTGAAATATATAACCAAACTCTTAAGCAGGCAAGTGAAAAATAAATTATTTAAATATTTAAAACATTCTTCTGATCATAAATAAAATGACTTAAAAGATACTGGAAATGGAATAAAAGAAAATAATTTTTTACTCATTTAGCATGAAGAACTGACACTCCAATGGCCTCAAAGATGACATTCTGAGAGAAAATTCCCTTGTTAATGTACTTTATCTCTCTACATTTTAAAGTCCCCACAGGCTACTGCACTTTTCCACTCCTCTGATGTGAGGCATGGCTATCCAAAGACTACTAGAATAGAATCTGAAGAGTCCTCCATCAGAAGCCCCCATTCTGTTCTCTATTGCTCATCCAGACTTAACTATTTTAATGTCAACTTCAGCACCTACCTTGGATGGAGACAGCGAGAGAATCACGTCACACTACAAATAAAAGCCAGTGACCTACATGGTGGCCACTTCTCTTGGGACCATCAGAGAGAGCTAAGAGCAAGTGCAACAAATTATAGTGAGATGCAAAAAAGGACCAGGGTCTCAGGAACAGGACATCGTAAGTCTGGGTTGTCTGAGGTGGGAATAAGTAAGGATGGGAAACACCACAGATACAAATGTAAAAAAAAAAAGTTTAATGGATGGCTTAAAGCTAAGTGTTCACTAGTGTGAGACTGTATGACACTAGGGACCCACAGACACAAAAGCTCTAAGATGCCAGACACCCACAGTCAGCACTGTGGTCTGTGACCTCACGGAGAATCTTAGGGGCCTGAGAATGGAACTGTAGGATTCATGTCCCATGGTACAAACTAAAGAGAAACTGTTGCCACGGTGAAAAAGCCAGAATCTCCACTCCAGACATTTCCTACATGTCCAAGGAGTACAGTGAACCCATTGCTGCTACAAATGAGCCCTATGGCTGATGAAAAATACAGGAAGAAGGAAAGTCTTTGGGAAAAAGAACAGAAAAATCGTAAGATTGCTCCAGAAGCTCAAAATGACTCTAAAAGATAGACCCAGCTACTAAGAAACCTGATCCTACCTAAAACTCTGACAAGCAACACCCACACTCAAGTCAAGAATGATGGGCGAGCCTAACACCAGTGACACACAGTGGTGAAGCAGCAACAGTAAAACCACAAAGCAAGCCACTTCCTGAAAACAGTACCAGCCCTCTACCTTAGCCCTACCAGTAAAATGGTAAGTCATTGGAGATGCAAACTATATCCACAACATTTTTTATTCTGCTACACATCATGTCTGAAATCAGGTTAACATCCTATTACTATTTGACAGTATTCAAAGTACAGTACGAGGTAATAGGGTAAGAAAACATTCTTTTATGAATGGATCAAAATAGTTGGAAGATTGGGATATGTATAAAGAGACAAAGGTTTGGTCCTCTTTTCTTCTCTGTATGCTCTGGTCATGTGATTCCTTTGATCACACTAGGGTAGAGCAGGAAGACCCTGCAATATACAGCCTTCTGACCTTGAATTTCCTAGCTTCCGGCATTATGACAAATAAATTTCTTCTGCTTATAAATCACTTAGCCCCTGCATTTCTGTCACAGATGCAGAAGAGAGAGTACAGTAGAAAATTGGGGCTAGAGCCCAGTGAGACAGGGATGTGGCTTTCTCACTGCACAATAGGGGCTATAACAGGCTAGGAAAGATCTAGACTGCTGCAAACAACTCATTAAAGAGAAAACCAAAACTATGAGAGGAGTACATGCTTTCTTCATAAGTGGCCTTTACTGGGGTGATGGTAGAAAACTGCACCCTGTGTGCCACCTGCTGAGGTGTCCCAGATTGGAATGAAACACAAGGGACTGGAATCTGGATAGATTCCATTTCTCCCCCAAGGAACATACTGGGATTGAACATGTGTCCTGGGACTTAATAAACTAAATAATGACAGAGGCATAAAGCAGCCTATCCACTGAAATAAGCATCTAAACATCAAAATAGCCATGTTTTTGTCAGGCCACTTTTAGCTGCATGCAGAGGAAAGAAATTACTTAAATGCACATGTATAATCAAAGGAGAAGCAGAGTTTAAAGAATGAGAAAATTTCCAGACTGTTCATATAGAACGAGAAGGAATAACCTTAGGAAAAAAACCAACCACATTTTGGTTGCACCTTATGTTTGCACATCTACCCTTGAGAACTGTAGGCTAATAAATTTCAACAGCTAAGTCACTGTGTCTGGGATTTGATACAGCAGCTATAGAAAAGCAGTGTAGAAAAGCTGAAATCTCCTTCCCAACAACAGGCCTGCACTAAGGAGAGAACAAACAACAAAGCCAAGGGAAAGGGAGTGGGAAACGATGTGTATCCTTAAAAAGGAGCAGAATCATAAAACTCCCATGGCCTCAGGTTCAATCCTCAATGGTGGGCAAAGAAAACCACATAAGAGAGCCAGAGTCTTAGAAACACACAAGCTCAAAATTCTTTATTTTTCTAAAAACTAAACAATTAAAGACAAAACTTTAATATTACAAACCAGAAAACTTTCCTGAGCCATCATTCTCGTCTGAGATAGTGTAGATATAAGTATAAATATATATACATACATATCATATATAGACATATATATATATTAGAGTGACCAGCAGAAAAAGATTGCAGATGTTTGCACAAAGACATTATGAGATCAAAGAAGACGAAGTGCATGATTACAAAGATAGCAATCTAATAAAGAAAAACCTATGACATAATTAAAAGCCATTAACACTTGGGGCCTAGGGAGGGGTCTGTGGTTACAAACAGCTCCTTCTGGGAGGAACTGAGGCTTTGCTTCCATGCTCAAACTGCCAACCCACAACCAACAACCACCTGTACCCCCAGAACTGGTGGGTCCAGTTGCTTTGTCTAGCATCCTTGTTCACACACACACACACACACTCTCTCTCTCTCTCTCTCTCTCTCTCTCTCTCTCTCTCTCTATCTATCTATCTATCTATCTATCTATCTTTACAAATAAATAAAAAATTTAATTTGCTGCATCTTTCTTGGTTTGGCTGAGGAAACATTACAGAAGTATTACAGAAAAGCAAGTTTTTATTTAGGAAATACTGGAGAGTCTAGTCAGAGCTAGAAAGACAGCCCCTATCAAGTTTATCCTAAAAACAATGGAATTGGTGAAGAAGAATGGAAATGATAGGAAAACTGTCATTGCTATCAAATGGCCATCAGTGGGAAATCTCTAATATTGCTGCTGTGATGGCAGCACTATGACATTCCATGAGAATGACTCCCAATGTATTTCCCCAAGTGTCATGTGCAATGCTATCCCTGTACACATCTGACTTCAAGCCACTCAGGGAACAGAATTCTGGAAAACATTGTTCAGCACTGAGTCAACCGCATCCAATCCAGGAAACCCTAGTGTTTTAGATAGTATTCTTTCTTTTTATGTGATTCTTTAGATGTTTTCCTCCCCTATGATATTCATTGGAGTGTACAGATCTCAACAACTCTCAGGTGACGATTTATCAAACACTTCTGACAAGTCAGGTGTAAGCTAAGTGTTATACACATATCATTTTAGTATAGTATTATTATATATTATACATGTTATATACATATTATAACATATCATAGTTATATATTATATAATTGGTGAGTGGGTAACTTACTTATGACCACCAAACTTCCAATGAATCTGAATTTTAATGCAGGTCAGTGTGAGCCTAGAATGGATTCTCTTAGTGACAAGATGTTTCAGGGTTATATGGACTTAATAAAACAAAATCAGCTCGGGTCTCATCATGTGTTCCTATAGTAATTTAAGATAATAAATTATATATAAATTATTAAAATGTTGTATAGACCACAATTGGAAAAATTCATGAATAAGGTGGTAAAACTCAATTATAATGCAATAAAAATGAAGCGAAAATATAAATGTGAAGGAACATGAATAGACCATATAAAAATATCCTAAGATATAAGCCATTTTGAAAGGCTGAACTGAAAAACAATCCCAAATAAAATAGCAAAACAGAAAATGAAACAGACAAAAAACAGAGTTCAACTATGAAGAACACAAACTCATTAGTCAGTTTTCCATTCTTGTGACACAATATCTAAGACAATTTAAGGGCAAAGATTTCTTCTAGGCCACAGTTCCGAGGCTGTAGTGTAAACCTGCTTGTTGTTACTGATTTAAGCATGTGTCAGCACAGCACACCATGGTGAAGGCACAGACGAGTGCACCCTGTGCCAATGTTAAGCAGAGAGAGTCAAAAGGGCTCAGGTCCCAATATTCCCATGAGGACCACACCAAGTTAACTTCCTTGTACCAAGTCCCACCTCCTAACATATCCATGCTGCCACTGCTTGGGGTAAACTTCATATCCAAATATAGCAACAACCAAAACACTAGAATGATAGACATGCAAAACCTGGAATGTGTTGCTAAAGAAAACTGCAGTATGTAGCAATAATAGAAATGATATTCTGTGCTCATGGTATGGAAGAATTAATACTGATAAAATATCCATTATATACAAAACAATTGTAATCATTAGATTCAAAACAATCCCTTTTTAAATGCTTGATAATCTTCATACAAATCAGAAAGTGATCTTAAAATGTATATAAAACTACCATCCTGAGCAAAAAAACAAGGCAGAAGTCATACGACCTAATATCAAAATAAACGATCATGTTTTAGTAGCCAAGACAGCACATGGCAGTTAGCATTGAAAATAGATACACAGACCAACAGAACAGAACAGGGAGCTGAGGAAATAAAGCCATGTGTTAGCGTTCAGTTTATTTTCCAGAAGGGAGGCTTGTGCTCGACGGAGCTAGAAGAGGCAACGTAATGAGTGGTGCTGGCAAACTGCTACTCCACATGCAGAAGAATGAGCTCAGACCCTGATGTTACACCATGTGCTAACATCCACTCAAAATACTCTAAATGCTTCAATGTATGATCTGAGGGGCTGAAGGGAGACAGCGAAGAACAACGCCATGACGTTGGTTAGAGCAAAAGGGTTTGGGCAATTCCCTTTTGGGACGTGAACTCAAAAGCACATGAAAAAAATAAAACTGGGTTGTAGCTAATTAAAAAAAGTTCTTGTATAGCAAATTTTATAGCAATTTATAGTTCTTGTATAGCAATTGAATAAGGAGACAACCTGTGGAAGGTGAAAATGTATACAAAGCATGCAGACGGTGTATAAGGTAGCCAATTCAATAACACTAAGTTCATAAACTGCTTAGAAAGGGGACAAAAGACTTTGATAGCAGTTTTTCAACAAAGGACAATTCAATAATCATGATTTAAATGTTAAATATGGTTAACATGAGTAAAATGCTAATTTAGGACAGAAGGTACCACTTGGCATCTGTCAAAATTATCATTAAAAGGATTTAAAAAATTACCTTCCCTGTTCCCTCAAGAGTATTTGCTATTATAAACTGGGAAACTGTCAGTTGTTCCATTTCCCCCTCTGGCCTGAAAGCTACACAACAGAAAGTTGGTATTTTACTATTCAATGTAGTTAGAACAATGCTTATTCCCTAAAAAGTTAAAAGAAAAAGTTTTAAGGAATGCAATGATTAAAAACTATTAGAAGTCAGCCAAGAGTTGTAGAGCATACCTTTAATCCCAAGAATCAGGAGGCAGAGGCAGGCAGATCACTGTGAGTTCAAGGCCAGGCTGGTCTACAAAGTGAGTCCAGGACAGCTAAGGCTACACAGAGAAACTTTGTCTCTGCGGGGAAAAACTACTAGAAGTCATGGGGAAAGTGTTTTTATTTTATTACTTTGGTTTTTAAGACAGTAATTCACTCTAGGAAAGGCTGGCCTCAAACTCATGACAATCCTCCTGCCATGGTCTCCTATGAATGCCAGCACTGCAGGTACTAGCCCCTATACCAAGCTCAGGAGAGAAATTAAATAACAGGCTTTTAACACAATCTTACTTTCAAACTGGCTGATAAACTCATTCCACCTTCAAAACAGACACTATATTACTTTAAACTCACTATATTACTTACCAAAATTTTTATGTGTGGTGCTGGGAAGCAAATCCTAGGCTTTATGTATATTTTTTTAAAGCATTCTGCACTGAGCTACATTTCCAGGCCAGACTTGTACTCACTAAATTACTCTAAGATGATTTTCTTTAAGAGTGTCTGACAGTGTTTTGTTTTGTTTCATTGGCTACATGTTTCTGTTCTAAATACAGAATATCAAATTCAGGATCTCTTTTTAGCTTTCTCAAAATATTACTCAGTTTCTAGATAACTTTTGGTAAAGCCTCTCAATCCAAACATTTGTCATAATGCTGCACAAGTTGTCATGGTAATTAGATAGATTTCCAGCCAAATGT
This sequence comes from Acomys percivali, assembly GCA_907169655.1. Classification (NCBI taxonomy): domain Eukaryota; kingdom Metazoa; phylum Chordata; class Mammalia; order Rodentia; family Muridae; genus Acomys; species Acomys percivali. The sequence goes on from CAJRSG010009319.1 coordinate 13,739, forward strand.
CAAAAGTGGCATGAGACCAGGTCTTTCATGACTTGTCTGGCAAGAGCACTAAGAGGAAGAAATGGGAGAAGTAATCTCAAAGGGGTCTATAAAAATAGAACCATATCTGAAAAACAGAAGACAATATAAACAGTTGCTACTCATTAGACTTGTCAAAAACAAAAATTTAACTATCTAAATTATTTTTTAAGAATAAAATGCATAGTTGGTCTTGGTGGCACATGCCTATAATCCCAGGACTCAGGGAGGCAAAGGCAAGCATATCTCTGTGGGTTCGAGGCCAGCCTGGTCTACAAAGTGAGTCGAGGATAGCCACTGCTAGAAAGAGAAACACTGTCTTGGGAAAAAAAAAAGAGAGAGAGAGAGAATAAAATGCATGCTGCTGCCCTTGTGGCTGCTGTGTCATATGTGCGTCAGTAGGCGGCAGAGAGAGAGGCCATGTCTATGCTCAGTGTTCCAACCTGTGAACATCTTAATGATCAGCAGACTAAAATTCCCTGAAAAAGGCGAGCCTGAGAAGGTCACCAGTCTAGGCCCACTGCACAGGCCCAGACTGGTTCCCACGGTGGGGAGCAAGTGGAGACTAAGGAGTCCTGCAAAGACCAGAGTGCCTAGTAGGAAAGAGACTAGAAGAACCCAGTCTGAGACCTCAGCCAAGGCTGGAGTAAGCCCAGATGACACCCTGCCCACAACACTGGCACCCGAGCCTCTCTGCATGGGGCCACATGGGCAGGTCTGCCTAGGCAAGCCCAAGTCCTGCACCATTGGGCCCAGACAAGGAGCTAGCTTGATCACCAATCCAGTATACTGCATGAGTGGAGCATAGCACTCCTGAGATGATGTCAGGCACTCGGAGACCCTGGGAAAAAGAGCAAGTAAGTGGTGGAGAAATGAAAGAGAAAGAGAAACAGAAGGATGTGGGCACAAAGACGACAGGCAGAACTAGAGACTCAGAGGTAGTGAGGAACTGCCTAATGTGAGTAGCTGGTGATGCTACCTAACCACGGTGCAGTTTTGGCCTGTGCTGCCACCAGGGTCACATCTGCATCCATAGTCCCACAGCAGCAGGGGAGGGGTCTTTTACTACCAAAGGCCAGGCAGGCATCGCTGGTCTGGGCTGCCACAAGGGGATGTGTTTATGTCTGAGGGCTGTGCAGCCACACCCTTCACCTGGGCATTGTGGGAGAGCTGGCCCTTAGGGTGTGAGAGCTGATCCTGCCCTAGCCAGCTGCTGCACTTGGGAAACCAGACCCCACATATAACCCAGGAAGCATCGTAAAGAAGGTCCTAATTGCAGGAGTTGAAGGTGAGACAGCCCCTAGGGAGCATGGACAAACTATCCCTGCCCCTCTGCAGCTGCAACACTTGGGAGAGTAAGCCTGCACCTCACCTTGGCGGCACAATAGATAAACGGAATAAATTTTAGGTAATAATGTAGTCTATAGAAAATTTACTTAACCTGAATTATAAAATGGCCACTGAAACTTCCAACAGTCTCTAATTTATACAGAGATTATGTTGCCTTGACTGCATTTACAGACATCAGGTTGGCTGAGAAGTCTCAAGATTAACTTTACTGACTTTAATTGTGATATAACTCTTTAATTTTTGTTTCTTGTTTTGTTGTTGTTGTTGTTATTTGTTTTGAGAGGGGGAGGGAGAGAAAGAACATGGAATTGGGTGGGTGGGGAGGTGAAGAGAACCTAGGAGATGTAGGAAGAAGGGAAAACATCATAAAAATATATTGTACTGAAATTTTCTAGTTAAAAAATACTACCATAAATCTTTCAAATTGTGTGACACTTAAATGTGTTATGAGGAACTCCAGTCGGTGTTTTTGTTAGTGTTTCAGGTGTGGTTTGGCACATCTGTAGTCCTAGCACCTAGGTGGTCATGAGCACCCTGAGCTGCATGAACAGTCCAAGGCCTACCTAGGCTACATGTGGCCTTGTCTCAAAAACTTAATTTTTAAAACATTTATTAATCAAAATGATTTATTACATGAAAATAATTCAATATCCACAACTGAACAGGTAAAAAGAAACTTACTATATAACAGACAATGTAAGTTCAAAGAAAAGAATAAAAAATGTTTTATAGTCTAAATTATGTAGTGGTTCCATGAGTAACTCGGTAATATACTGCCTGGCCCGACTATAAGCCTTGGCATCATTAACCATCAATCACTAGCAGCAGCATAGGTTCTTGATCTAAGTCAACAATGATAAATAAAAGCATTTCTAATTCTGCTTGGAATGCCTGCTTATAATCCTTTGTTTGGAGAATGTTAGATACTAGAAGAGATGTTTTTGATTTATGAGTGAAAGATCCCCAAGTCAATCAATGACTTTCAAAGTTACTGCAATTGGCCAACCAGTTTGGCCTGCTTGAACAAAACCCTGTCCTGTCAAAGGCAGTCCTTAGCATATAGAAAAACGTGGACACTCCCTGACATGGAGCCTGCATCTTTACCTTAGTGAATTCTGCATAACTGCTGGAACCTTGGGCTGGAGATCAAATGTGGCTCTTGAAATCAGAATTGCTTCACATCAGAATGTTTTGAAGCTTTGCAGCTAACCTTGGGAGAGTCTGGCATCAGAGGCAGGGCATCAGCAAGGTATGAGACAGGCTCAGAAGTTTAGTGTGAATGAAGGCAGCACAATCTGTGATGCATGTGCTGGTAGCTTCTCTTCCTGAGGAAATACTCAGAACTGAATTTTTACCCATTTAATACTGACACACTGAAGTACTAACTTCAACAAAATCTCAAAATCCATAAAGATCACAAAAGACAGCCAAATGGTAAAAAGTGTGGCGTGTAAGAAAGTTTATGTCAGAGAGAGCCCCCATTCACCTTACTAAGGGATCCACGTCACTTCTGAGCTACCCTTTGGCTACATCGGTGTAGGGGTCCTAGGTTTGTCCATGCATGGTCCTTGGTTGGTGCGTCAGTCTCTGGGCGCTGGCTAGCTGGATCTGTTGGTCTTGTAGAGCTCCTGTGGCTGCCTTGCCAGGCCACAGGGGAAGAGGATGCCCTCAGTCCTCATGCAATTTGATGGGCTGGGGTGGGTTGGTGCATGGGGGTGGTGGCAGAGATGTGGGCAGGAGGGTTCCCTTTTCTGAGGAGTAGGGGAGGGGAGGGGGAAGAGGAAGTGAGAGTGGGACAGGGAGAAGAGGAGGGAGGGGGCTACAATCGAGATGTAAAGTGAATTAAAACAAAAATTCAACACGGGGGGGGAAGTATGGTGTTTACTCTTGAACACAAGACATCAATTTAAAAATAGTCTATGCAAGTTTATATAGGTATCAGTAATAAAATAATAGATATACTACTATTTTGAATGCTATGTTATTTTTCACTACCTCGGCATAAATATTCAGAATTTCATTTTACTGTTGCATTATTCTTATTGAATCTTAGTCAAACTCAATGGCAGTATATCAGATCAAAGGAAATAAGACAGTTTCTAAATTGTTATTGTAGATGGCATGTACTATGATCATTCTCTGTATCAGGCCCAAAACTTTGTCATCATGAGTCAAACTGAGTGACTAAATGCAAGTAGCAAAAAACACATGGATTTTGATAATCACTATTTAAGAAGATAAATAAGTTAAATATAATCACAGAGTTTAAAATCATGATTTCCAGGATTTGTCATAAATCCACGTTTACTGTTGTCATGTCAGCTATCATGCATTGATAAAATGTGAAAGCCCATCTATGCCCTCTGGATCCATAGACCAAAATAAGTGAAGTTATTAAAGATACAATGGCCTATCCTGTCACTATCAGAGAAAAAATGCTTTATTATGCTGTCAGCATCAAAAAGTTACGCTGCCCTTGTTGCTAAAAGCCTAAAGAATGGACATTCAAACAGGCAGGTTAACCACAGCTCAGTTTAGATGGCTTTAGAATTCCAAGTGAACAGAGCGTCAGCAAAAGTTATTTTGTTTTGTTTTGTTTTTTTATTAATTTATTCTTGTCACATCTCTATGGTTATCCCATCCCTTGTATCCTCCCATTCTCCCCTCCCTCTCATTTTCCCCTTATTCCCCTCCCCTATGACTGTTCCTCAGAGGGATTACCTCCCTCTGTATATGCTCATAGGGTATCAAGTCTCTTCTCAGTGACCTGCTGTCCTTCCTCTGAGTGCCACTAGGTCTCCCCCGCCAGGGGACATAGTCAAATGTGAGGCACCAGAGTACATGAGAAAGTCAAATCCCTCTCTCCACTCAAGTGTGGAGACTGTCCTGTCCATGGGCTAGATCAGGGTAGGGGTTTAAATTTTACTGCCTGTATTGTCCTTGGCTAGGGCCTTAGTTTGAGCGGGACCCCTTGACCCAAATCTGTCTATCATAATGTTCTACTTGTAGGTTTCTAGGACCCACTGGATCCTTCTACATTGCTATTCTCCCATTGTTCTCTCATCTAGAGTCCCAATAGGATGTCCTCCCCTTGGTCCCAGTTTCCTGGTAAGGGAAGGCTTTCGTGGGACATGCCCCTTCGGCTAGTATGCAGATATAAGTGAGTATATACCATTTGCTATCTCAGAAAACTGGGAATAGGGCTTCCTCAAGACCCAGCTATTCCACTCCTTGGAATATACCCAGAAGATGCACCAGTACACAGCAAGAAAATTTGCTCAACTATGTTCATAGCAGCTTTATTCATAATAGCCAGATCATGGAAACAGCCTAAATGTCCCTCAGTAGAAGAATGGATAAAGAAACTGTGGTACATATACACTATGGAATACTACTCAGCTATTAAAAACAAGGCAAAAGTTATTTTGAAAAACACCATCATAGTGTTTAATTTCCTGAGTTTTCCCTTACAAACTAGATATACTATCTATTGTTATAAATATGTTTAAAAGGAAGCAGAATCTATACAATTTAGATTTACACTTTACAGAGAACTGTGGAACACAATTAGAGTTCATATTAAGAATTTTTTTTTTGCCATGTATCTCTTACTTTGATTATTTTAAATTTCATTTAGTTATTTATTGTCACCTCTTTAATGTGTAAAAATGAGGAATCTGACCATCTGTTTTTCTTTCTGACATAACAAGTATACGTAAATGTCACAGTTTGTAACTCAGGCTAAGGTTCTATTAGCTAGACAGGTCATGGTCCCTAGAAGAGAACCTACCGCTGCTGAGTGGACGTAAGATTAGACTGACTCCTAATGACTTATCATTACACCTCTCACCTCAAAAGTTTCTATTTTGTAATATGATTAGCATATCCAGCCAAGGTGCAGAGATTAAGAAACTACAGAATATGCAGTCCAAAGGAAATAGACATACCTCAACTCCCTTCCTGGGTCTCAGAGAGCAGTGCAGAAGCAGGGTAGAGGGAGTGTGGTGATGACTTCAAGTAAGCATTATCGTCCAGTCACAGCAGGGCACCCACACATATGAATGCACAGAGCATGTACGCAAATATTAGCAGCTGGGAGGAAGATACAGTTTTCTCTGAGAGTAAAGCCTTGGTTGTCGACCACTCCCCAGCGGAAGACCACACATCTCAGAATATTTGAGTAGCACAAGTAGGTCTTAACAGTACTTTTTAAATGACTCAAAGTTGGGTGAGTAGGGAAGGGGAATAAATTGAGGAAAGTCAAGGGAGAGGTCAAGTATCAGAATATATGATATGAAATGCTCAAAGAACTAACAAAAAATTGACTATCAATAACAAGTTAGATAATGCTACCATCAAAGTTATGCTAAAATATATGCCTATATATGTACACACAGAAGTTATGTGGGAATTAAATATGTATTTCTAAGCATTCGGGCTATGATGTGTAGCTGCTTAACAATGACAAAATAGCCCAATCCCCTGCCTGCCTGGTCTCCTCCTGGGAAACCCAGCTACAGTGAGCTGCACTCTGTCCCCTGCACACTCCATCTTCCATCCCACAGCTCTGCCTGCACTCCTGGAGACATGCGGGAACAAGGGACAACCAGTTCAGAAACCTCTCCCCAACCACCTGCTTGCCAAGTCCCTATAAATCACCCCCAACAGTTGTAAACTGCACCCTGCCCCATGGATTCCGTCTTCCTACCCACAACTCTGCCTGTGTTAATGCAGGCCTGTCAGCATCAGGGTAAATGGGTAACTAAACGCCAACAGAAGAACACAATCAATAAGATCCAGGGCAGTATGGTACCACCAGAGCCCAACTATCTTACTACAATAAGTCCTGGATAACCTAACATAGCTAAGCACAAGAAGATGACCTTAAGTCCAACCTTATAAAGATGGTAGAGGCCTTTAAAAAGAAAATGAATGAATTCCTTCAAGAAATACAAGAAAATAAATTCAAACAGGTGAAGGAAATGAAAAAAAGAGGTCAAGATCTGAAAATAGAAGTAGAAGCAATAAAAGAAACACAAACTGAGGGAATCCTAGAGATGTAAAGTCTAGATAAGAGAAAGGAAACTAGGGAGACAAAAATCACCAAAAGAATATAAGAGATGGAAAAGAGAATCTCGGCCATAGAAGATACAATAGGAGAAACTAATACATCGGTCAAAAAAGAAAAAAACAGTTAAATCCACAAAGTTCCTTACACAAAATATCCAGGAAATCTGAAACACTATAAAATGATCAAACCTAAGAATACTAACAACAGAAGATTTCCAGATCAAAGGCCCAGAAAAACCAGAAGAAAAATTCCCTAACCTAAAGAAAGAGATGCTGACAAATAGGTAAGAAGTTTATAAACCACCAAAGAAATCAGACAAAAAAAAATCTCCCACCATATAATAATCAGAACACTAAATGGACAGAACAAATAAATAATATTAAAAGCCTCAAGGGAAAAAGACCAAGTAACATATTAAGGCAGACCTATTAGAATTACACCCAACTTCTGGACAGAGACTCTAAAAGCCATAGGGCCAGGGCACTTGTCTTGCAGAACCTAAGAGACCACAAATGTCAGCCCAGACTACTCTAACCAGCAAAATTTTCAGTCACCATAGATGGAAAAAACAAGATATTCCATTTAAAAAAATCACAAATTTAAACAATATCTATCCACAAATCCATCCCTACAGAAGATATTAGAAGAAAAAGTCCAACACAAGGAGGTTAACTAATCCCAAGAAAGCACAGGAAATAAATAATTCCACACCACCAAAACCAAAAAGGTGACACAAACACAACAACCAAAAGCATCAAAATAATAAAAATTAACAATCAATGGTCATTAATATCTATCAACATCAATAGACTCAATTCCCCAATAAAAAGATACTGGCTAACAGAATTGATGTAAATGCAGGATCCATCATTCTGCTGCATACAAAAACACACCTCAGCAAAGTAAAGAGCTGGAAAAATATTTTCCATGCAAATGGACCCAAGAAACAAGCTGGAGTAGTCATTATAATACCTAATAAAATAGACTTTCAACAAAATTTAATCAAAGAGATGGGAAACATACTTCATACTTACCAAAGAAAAAGTCAACAAAAATGATATCTCAATTCTGAAGATCTATGCCCCAAATTCAAGGGCATCTACATTCATAAAAGAAACATTGTTAAAGCTTAAATCATACATCAAACCCCACACATTAATAATGAGAGACTTTTAAACACTCCACACCTACCAATGAACAGTCATATGGACAGAAACTAAACAGAGAAATAATGGAAACTAACAGACATTGTGAATCAAATGGACCTGATTATCTAAGAACATTTTACCCTAACAAAAGAATATATCGTCTTCTCAGCACCACAAAGAACCTTCTCCAAAACTGACCATACTCTCAGTCACAAAGCAAGTCTTAACAGATCTTTTTAAATTTTTGGAATAAATCCCTGTATCTTACCAGACCACCATGGATTGAAACTGGACTTCAACTACAACAGAAACAACAGAAAGCTTACAAACTCATTGAAACTCAACAACTTTCAATGACCACTGAGTCAAGGACAAAAGAAAGAAAGAAATCAAAGGCTTTCCAGAATTCAATGAAAATGAATGCACAACATAACCAAACTCATGGGACACATGAAAGCAGAGCTAAGCAGAAAGTTCATAGCACTAAGTATTTTCATAAGGAAACTGGAGAGATCTCAAACTAGCACCTTAACAGAACACCTGAAAGCTCTAGAACAAAAAGAAGCAAACTCACCCAAGAGGAGTGGAGGGCAGGAAACAACCAAACTTAGGGCAAAATCAGTAAATTAGAAACAAAGAGAACAATACAAGTGTGGGGCCAACTGAGAGAGAGTGAACTGGAATTAGTGTAGGGTGAGGCATCTCTGGGATGAACTAGAAACCTAAGGCAATGGAAACTCCCAGGAACCTGAGGGTGATGCCTAGCAATAGGAGATATGGTAGCTGTAAAGGTCATACCTCCTGTAACCTCGCAAAACTGCCATGGAGGGTTGGGACACTATTAACCTTCAACCTGCAGGGATAAAGAGAGCACCAAAATTAAAGAAATAGCCAACCAATGACTGGCCCAACTTGGGACCCAAGCCATGAGAGAGAGCCCAACCCTAACATTATTAATGATATTCTGCTATAATTGTAAACAGGAAGCTAGTATAACTGTCATCTGAGAGGATATGTCCAGCAACTGATGGAAACAGATGCAGAGACCCACAGCCAAACGTTAGGTGGAGCTCAGAGCTTGGGGAACCTTGTAGGATAGGGGGAGGAAGAGTTGAAGGAGCCAAAGAGGTAGGTCAAGGACACCTCAAGAAAATCTATAGAATCAACAAGCCTGGGCCATAGGGGCTCACAGAGATGGAACCACCAAGCAGAGAGCATGCATGGGATGGACGTAGGGCCCCTACACAAACTGTGTAACAGATGTGTATCTTGCTTCTCATGTGGGACCTCTACCTGCAGGAGCAGGCGCTCTCTCTGACTATGTTACCTGCCTCTGGGTTCCTCTCCCCTAGCTGGGCTGCCTTTTCTACCCTCAACAGAAAAGGATTCACCTAGTCCTACCACACTTGATGTGCCAAGGTGGGTTGATATCCATGGGAACTTTCTCTTCTCTGGGGAGAAAGGGAGGGTGAGAAGAAGGGCAGGTGAGAAGGAGGGTCTGGGAGAAAAGTAGGGAGGAGACTCAGAATGTAATATAAAGTAAATAATTTTGTTTTTTAAAAGAACGACAAAATAATCAAGCTCAGGTTATTCTGTAGTACTCAGATTACAGAAAATCATAAAGTAAAAAGATGACCAATAAACTAAGCTAGACAGACATGCAAAATTATTCAATGGCAGTGAGTAGTAAGTCAGATCTGGCACAACAAGTAATAATTGATTAATTTACTGAATATGCATCATCTAATGAGTAAAAGAGAAATCAAGCAATAGAGTGGAACTGGGAGTGTTAAAGTATAGAGTCATCTTAGATATAGCATTCCTGTACCAAATATATAGACTACTTCTTGCAAAATAGTAACTTTGGTACGCTGTTAATAGCCATGATATACTATCTTACATGCCTCAGGACAAGTATTTCCTTTTTATCTATGACATATGTGCAATAATTTTCTAACTTCATATGTATAAATTTATTTTAAAACCTGCCTATAATTTCCAGTGTTCTGAGAGGTAAAATTATATTGGCACAGTTTTTAAAAAGATGAACAAACAAATTTTGATTAGTTCTCTCTGTCAAAGTAATTAGCAGACCTAAGTGTAGCTATAAATACTAATAAGTAGCTTTTTTACTTCAGCGCTGTCTTCTACACATCATTTGAAGTGTATACACAAATGTGATTACTGCTCTATCCTCAGAAGTTGATGCACTAAAATAGCACAAAGAATGCTATCAGTTAAGTAATTACACAGCCTGCTCACACACAGGAAACCTAGAACAACAGAGCAGGTGCAACTAACAAAACAACACCTACATAGTGAATAGCTCGTTGAATATTTTAAGCTACATAATATGCAGCTCCATATATATGATGCTTTAATCTTCTTTAAAAATTATTATTTATTTAAAAGTTATTAATTCATAAGGCCTTTAATATAAGTTGCATAGTACCATACATGAAGCAAAATGAAAAGATAATACTAAGGCTGATTTTGAGGTATGTAGATTCACTCAAACAGCTGAGAATCATTTGGTTTTTGAGGGTTTTTTTGGGTTGGGTTGGGTTGGTGATGGTGGTGGTGGTGGTGGTGGTGGTGGTGGTGGTGGTGGTGGTGGTTTGCACTCTGGTGGCAAGTAAAAGAAGGCTGTAGTTGGTCATATCAGCAGTACAGAAGCAAAAAAGAGATGGATGCTAGTATTCAGCTAGTTTCCTACAGTTTTTCTTTTTTATTTAATTTGGTACCTTAGCTTAGGCAACAGTACCTCCTCCATTTAGGGTGAGTTTCTCCTCCTAGGTTAAAGCTCTCTGTAATTTTTTTCAAAAATAACCTATATATCAAAACCTATTATCTGGGTTATTTTGAATCTAGTCAAATTGGCATGATGGTTACCATCAACTTAACATATTTATTATACTCCACCATCATCTGTAAGAAAATGCAGAGGTACAGTTGTCATATAAGTGATCAACAGGCATAAGCTTCATCTCGAGCTTAGCCATTTGCTACATGTAAAATGTGGGCAAATGACTTCACAATACTGAGCCTTGTTTTGCTTCTAAAAGAATAAGAACTTCCTAAAGTATGAGACAAAGAGATAAATAAAATATAACTGATGTCAATATAAAAATCATATTGGCAGAATTACAAATGTGTCTCCTCTGCTGGTGACAGCATTCAGATGTTGTATGCTTAACTTCTTCTAGTTAGAGAAAGTGTACTCTAGTCACCTTGTTTATGGTATTAGAAAAACTATATCATGTAGCCTAAAACCAGGACATCATTATAAAGAATTGGGAAGCTCCTCTAAGAGTAAGAAGGTAAGAGAAAGTGAAGAATCACAACACACTAGCAATGAGGACACAAGAGGGATCAAGATGATTTTGACTGAAACACTTTGACTAAAACAAATCAGATTGAAATATCTGGTGTTGAAAATACAGATTTCCTTTAACGATAATTAATAAAATTAGAGATGGAAATAGAAAAATTAAACTCACACTAAAGGTATTCAAAATATTATAAGGATATACTTTAAGAATCTTAATGCCAACAGTCTGGAAATCATAAAAAAAATGGATGAATTCCTTTACACATATGACCTACCAAAGTTAAATTAAGATAAAATAAACAATTTGAATACACGAATAATCCCAGTAAATGGAAGCAGTTATCAAACATCTGCCAACTACAAAAACCCCAGGGCCTAATGAATTCAGCATAGAAGTCTATCTGACTTTCAAATAGGCTCTAACACAAATGCTCTTCAAATTATTGTGCAAGACAGAAACTGAAAAAAAAATTCAAAATCCTTTGTACGAAACCACTATTATACTGATACCAAAATTTTAAAAAAAAGGCTCTAACAAAAAAGAAAATTCTAGACCAATATCCTTTGTGAGCACACATGCAAAAATTCTCAAATAATCATGCACTGAATTCGAGAACACATTAAAAACATTATACACTATGGTCGAGTTGATATCACAGAAATTCAAGGATGGTTCAGCATACATAAGTCAATAAACTAATCCATCACTTAATAGATAGAAGGTGCAGACACTACATTGTCTCAAAGACACAGAAAAGGAATTAAACAATATCCAGTATCACTTAATGATCAAAGTCCCAGGGAGACTAGAAATACAAGGCACATACCTCAACATTAAATACATTGACAACAGGCCCACAATCAACATCACTGTAAAGAGAGAAAGGCAAAGCACTCCCTTTTAAATCAACAACAAGACAAGAATGTTCACAGGCTAGATTCCTAAACAATGTACTTAATTTCTTAACTAAGTTGCCTTAATAATGCAACTGAAAAAAAATGGAATAAAGATAGGAAAAGTTGAAGACAAAGTATTCTTGATTGCAGACAATACGGTTTAACAAATTAAAGACTCCAGAAAGAAATTTCTATAGTGAAAGACACTTTCAACAAAGTAGCAGGATATAAAATTAACACATAAAATTAGCAAATAAAGTGAAGGCTTTCCTGGGACATGTCCTTTGGGCTAGTATGCAGATATAAGTGAGTATATACCATTTGACTCTTCTGCTTCTGGATTAACTCACTCATTATGATCATTTCTAGCTCAATCCATTTGTCCACAAATTTCGGGATTTCCTTGTTTTTAATAGCGGAGTAATATTCCATAGTGTATATGTACCACAGTTTCTTTATCCATTCTTCTACTGAGGGACACTTAGGCTGTTTCCATGTTCTGGCTATTATGAATAAGACTGCTATGAACATGGTTGAGCAAATTTTCTTGTTGTGTGCTGGAGCATCTTCTGGGTATATTCCAAGGAGTGGAATAGCTAGGTCTTGAGGAAGCCCTATTCCCAGGTGGTAAACTTTAAACCCCTTCCCAGATCTAGCTAGTGGACAGAACATTCTCCACAGTTAAGTGGAGAATGGGGTATGACTTTCACATGTACTCTGGTGCCTCATATTTGACTATGTCCCCTGGAGGGAGAGACCTGGTGGCACTCAGAGGAAGGACAGCAGGCTACCAAGAAGAGACTTGATACCCTATGAGCATATACAGGGAGAGGAAGTCCCCCTCAGGAACAGTCATAGGGGAGGGGAATAAGGGAAAAATGGGAGGGAAGGAAGAATGGGAGGATACAAGGGATGGGATAACCACTGAGATGTAACAAAAATAAATTAATTAAAAAATAAAATAAAATAAAATAAAATAAAATAAAATAAAATAAAATAAAATAAAATAAAATAAAATAAATCAGCAAATAAAATGACTCTGATATTCCATCTTACACCTATCAGAATGGTTAAGATCAAAATCTCAAGCAAGCAACAGCACATGCTAGTGAGGATGTAGAGAAAGGAGAACACTCCTCCATTGCTGATGGGAATGCAAACTTGTACAACCACTTTGGAAATCAATCTGATGCCTTCTGAGAAAATTGTAAATAGTGCTACCTCAAGACCCAGCTATACCATTCCTGGGCATATACCCAAAAGATGTTCTACCATACAACAAGGACATTTGCTCAACTATGTTCACAGCAGCCTTATTTGTAATAGCCAGAATCTGGAAACAACCTAGATGTCCCTCAACCGAAGAATGGATAAAGAAACTGGTACATTTGCGTAGTGGAATACTACTCAGCTATAAAAAAAAAAGTAAATCTTGCAATTTGTAGGTGAATGGATGGAACTAGAAATAATCATCCTCAGTGAGGAAACACAGGCCCAGAATGACACATATGGTATACACTCACTTATAAGTGGCTATTAGCCCAACAAAGATGTCCTCTGAGAGTCTCCACTCAGCAGGGGATCAGGACAGATGCTAGAAATTGATGCTGGATTCCAGGTGAGAATGGTATGGAAGAATGGGGTGACAGAAGGAACTAGCGGGTTCAGGAGTCCCACAGGGAGACCACCAAGGCTGGTGGGTCTGGAACCAGGGGTACCTGCACAAACTGTTATACAAACAAGAACAATGTATGCAGTAAATCTAGACCCCCTCTTCAGTTGTGTGGAGAGTGGGGACTGCCCCTGATATGAACTCTAGTGGCCCCAATTTGATCACTTCGCATTGGTGGGGAGGCCTGGCAGCACACAGAAGAAGGGGAAGCAGGCTATCTGGATGAGACGTGATAGGCTGTGGTCATATGGTGGGGGAGGAGGTCCCCTCTGTCACAGGCCTAGGGGAGGGAAATAGGGCAAAAGCGGGAGTGAGGGTGGGACCAGAAAGATACAAGTGAGGGGATAACAATCAGGATGTAAGCTGAATAAATTATAATTTTAAAAGTTTTAAAAATCAGCAGCCTCCCTATGCAAATAACCAAAATGCTGGGAAACTAATAAGGGAATCAGTATGTTTCACTCTTCCACAATGGCCTCAAAGGAAAAAAATACATCTTGGAACAACTCAAACCAAGGAATTAAAAGACTTGTATAATTAAAAAAAAAACTTTAAGACATTGAGGAAGGAATTGAAGAAGACATCAGAAGATGGGAAGATCTCCCGTGCTCATAGATTTTTTTTTTCAGACTAATGGTGTGAAACTGGACATCTAACCAAAGCAATGAAAACCCAAAACAATTCTTCACCAAAAAAAAATCCTAAATTTTAACTTCATGTGAAAACATGAATATCCCAAAATTACTAAAACAATTCTGAACACTAGAGAACCTGCTGGAGGCATCACCATGCTATATTTCTAGTACCTCTGCAGAACCATGGTGCTGAAGAGAGCATGATAGTGGAATAAAATAAATGTGTTGATCAGGGGTCCAAACTGAAGACCCAAACATGAGTACACACACTTAGGAACAGCTGATTTTTCACAAGGAAATCATATATGTAAATTTTAAGACTGTATAATTGTCGTGAGAATTTATGTTTTCAGAACAAAAGAACCAGACACTGAAGCTGGATCGGACTTGACAGGATTCATCACTCTCAGCATGTTGGACACTGACATCCTGCTTCCTTCATGATCCAGGCCCAAGTGGTTCAGTTACTGATATTCATCAGAATAGGACAGCTCCCAGGACAGCTTCAAAGAAAGCTTTCAATACAAATTGGTCCAACATTTCAGACTGTTCCATACAGGACTCTTATTAAGCCTGGAATTTCTCAACATTTAGAAACTGGACCACAAATGCTATTCCTGGCTTGATTAACCATGTTCCCCAATTTTACTTGGGCCCCTACAAAGGTACTATCCCAAAATCAGCCAGAAGAAACCTTAAGAGAATGACGCCCCACATCCCCTAAGGGGGTTGAATAGGTTTTTGTTTGCTCTCTTGGGCTACAGATGCTTATTTTCATTAGGAGTTGCTTACAAGTTATTATTGGTCTTATTCAGAGAGAAAACGAGGTTGGACCCAGATATGTCTCTCTTTCCCTATATCTCTCTTTCATAGATATGGAGATAGGGGTTGAAAAGAAAGACGGAGAAATATAGAAATATAGAGGATTGATAGGATAAAAAGTAGATTATTGAATCTACTCCTCAACCTAAGACCTATTTTTCACTAACAAATAAAGTTATTTTTAATTCATTGGTATAGAATTTTGTATATTGATACAAAATAAGTTTGATTTTGATACATTGGTATAGAATTCAAATTTGATTCTCTATATACATTATATATATTTCTACTCGAATATGAGTTACTGAACCCATACAACCCAATTCTAATACAAAGCCTACTTCCAATACCTTGAAACTGCTATTGTGCGCTGTAATTTAGAATAATTAAGTAATACAAGCTAATTGTTAGTTTATCAAATCACGGTCATGTCAACTACCAGTTGTTTTTATCACAAGAATATACACCCTAGGTATAACAGATAAATATGATACCATACATAGATAAAGTAAAATAGGTAGATAAGGTCTTTAAAGCCTCAGAGACCTACAGAATATGGCATTTAAAGATCCTTTTAGTATTTTAACGATTCTTTGACAACAAGACAGGTTAACTCCTGGCAACACCGAGCCTACCTCAAGAAAATGATGAACATCACAGAACCTCCTTATGGAGATGGTTTCAAATATAGACAATCTCATTTCAGCCACAGACAGAATTCTGCCTAAAAATGTTGGACAAGCTTGGATACTAACAGAATCGACAGTCAAACTCTGCCAAGACAGGGTAAGCAAATCCTCAATAGTTCCTACCTCACAAATATATCTGCCAGATATATCGGGCCAGAAGACTGCAGATGATGCTCCAACATGATAGAGATTTGGGGGGTGACTGTTCAGGCAGCAAACTGTCTCTGTCTTTTTGTTTTGTTTTGTTTTTTCTCATTTTGGAAACTGCTAACCTGCACTTCTGGTTCACTCAAGTAATTAAGTATCATTCCTTCTCTAATCTCTGATGATGTTAAAGACCAGAGAGTTTAGTCTTACAAGTAACCTCAGTTGTTTAGGGGTTAAGCTATTTTTAGGTCCATATAGATGTTTTAAGTTGACAGAGATGAGATATGATAGATATTGATTCTCATTCAGAATTTTAGAAATTTCAACATATGAAAGATGTACTCTACAAGGCTGTCAAATACAAACACCCAAAACACCATGAATGTAACATTCATATAATCCCTGTTCGTTTCATGGTTCCTCTTATTGTATGTACTTTTTTATTTATGAGTAATAATATAAATATATATGCCAAAAAATAATAGTACTCAGTATTCTCATGATTGTCATCACATGGTTCTCCCTGCTGTACATAGTTTGTTTTACACATGTGTAATAAAATAACTGTATATATTAAAAAATAAAAATTAAAAAAAATAGCATCCATTACATTTGCCAAGTTAAAAAAAATAAATAAATAAAACAAAATAAAAATTAAGAAAAGAAAGAAATCAAAAGGCATACTGGAGAAAAGACAGTATCATCAATAGATGGTGCTGTTCAAACTGCATAACTACATGCAGATGAATGCAAATACATCAACACTTAGCTGGCACAAAAGTCAACACCAAATAGATTAAGGACCCTAACATAATATCAAATACCTTGAATCTGATAGAAGTAAAAGTAAGGAATGTGCCTGAACTCATTGGTACCGGACTTTCTGTATCAGAAAGGACTTTCTGAACAGGACCATGATAGCAAAGGAATTATGATAAACAATCAATGAGACCTCTTAAAGCTAAAAAGCTTCTGGACAGCAAAGGATAACATCATTAGAGCAACGAAACAAAATACAGAATGAAAGAAAATCTGTACCAATTATACATCTTACCAATGGTTAGTATATATCCTAGATACATAAAGAACTCAGAAAACTAAATATCAAGAAAATTAATAAACCAATTAAAATATGGTATATAGAACTAAACGGAGTTCCCAGACAATGAAATACAAATGGCTGAGAAATACTTCAAAAACTGTTCAACATCCTCAGTCCTCAGGGAAATGCAAATTCTAACTACTTTGAGATTTCATGGCATCCAGGCAGAATGGCCAAACAAATTACAATAGATAGTGGTGAGGATGTGGGTAAAGGAAACACTTATGCATTGCCTGTGGGAGTTAAAATTGTCACAGCAAGTTTAGAAATCAGTGTGCAAGTTCCATAAAAACTGAAACTCAATCTACCACAAGATCTAGCTATACCACTCTTAGGCATATATGCAGAGATCTTTACTACAAAGATATTTGCTAATCCATGTTAGTTCTATTCATAATTATCATAAACTGTAAGCAGCCAATGTTTCCATCAGCTGATGATGATAATGTACTACATTTACCAAACAGACTATTATTCAGCCACTAAGAAAATGAAATTTGAAGATAAATGGATAAAGCTATAAATAATCATCCTAATAATGAAGTGACCCAGGCCTTATGGGTGGGTGGGGTGGAGATGTGAGGGGGCAGATACCTTCAAGACAGGGTCTCATTATGTAGCCCTGCTATCCTAAAAGTTGCTATGTAGTCAGGCTATCATTGAACTCACAAAGATCTGCCTGCCACTATCTTCCAAGTGCTGGCAATAAAGCCATGTACCACTATGCCCTGCTATATGTTTTCTTTTTTAATATATATTTTATTAATTTATTCTTATTACATCTCAATTGTTATCCCATCCCTTGTATCCTCCCATCCCTCCCTTCCTCCCATTTTCTCCTTACCCCCCTCCCCTATGACTGTGACTGATGGGGACCTCCTCCCCCTGTATATGCTCATAGGGTATCAAGTCTCTTCTTGGTAGCCTGCTATCCTTCCTCTGAGTGCCACCAGGCCTCCCCATCCAGGGGACGTGGTCAAATATGAGGCACCAGAGTTCATGAGAAAGTCATACCCCACTCTCCACTCAAATGTGAAGAATGTCCTGTCCATTGGGTAAATAATCACTCCTGTCAACTCAAGGCTCAGCAAACTATGTGGGAAATGCAGAGAGACTGTACGAGCTAGAGATCATGAATGGTTTCAAGAAAACACAATGGGACAAATGAACATATGATGTCACAGAGACTGTGTCTTCAAGTATAAGTCCTACACAAGCTCAAGCCAGGCACAAATATCAGCAGTAGTGGGTTTGAAGTCCCACCCTTACCCAAGGAGCAATTTATAAATGATAGCTTCAAGGAGAACCATAGCCACAGTTTGTGTGTGTGTGTGTGTGTGTGTGTGTGTGTGTGTGTGTGTGTTTTGTTGTTGTTGTAGTTATTCTTTTAGCTTGGTTTTGGATTTTTTGGTAGCTTACGTTTTGTTCTTAAAAGAGAAAAAGTACAAAGTTGGATTAGCAGAAAGTAGAAATGATCTGGGAGAAGTCAAGGGATAGGAAAGATTTTTTTTAAAAGATGAAATTTTCAAAGAATAAGAAAAAACAGGAAAAACCCCACACAGTTCTGATAGAGCACCAAAAAACTCAAAGTCTGTGGGTGATCTCCCAATAGCAGAGAGAAATGCAAACTGTGACACCATCTGGCAATAAGACATTTGCAAGAGACTCCTTGCTGAGATGTCACTGTCTAATTGCCTCATCTACATTTGGAATATGACAAAGGGAATGAAAAAGGTAATCTCTGTAAAGAGTAAAACTGTAACTGAAGGCAAAGTTTACTGAGTCTTTCAAAGCAAATAATCAACTTTCCAATAACAAGCACGTTATATCCACCTGAAAAGATCATATACCAATGTATAATTCTGGACAGACTCAATCATTAACCAATACAGAGTTAGTACTTTCACAGTTATAACTGTAATATATAGGTGTGGGTGTATACATGTAATGTGTGTGTAATGTAGTGTAGTGTAGTATATGTTGTGGCAAACTGAATGAGAATAATCCTACAGGCTCATATATTTGCATATTTAGTCCCCAGTTAATGAAGAGCTTGAGAAGGATTAGACAGATTAGGTGTAGCCTTGTCACTGAAAGTGCACTTGAGGTTTCAATAACCCATGCAAGGGTCTTTCTCCCTTTCTCTCTCCCTTTCTCTCTCCCTTTCTCTCTCTCTC
>CAJRSG010009377.1:0-16999 GCA_907169655.1 Acomys percivali
TGCCTGCCATCTCCTACAGTTCCCCTTACCTGTCCCTCTGCTCTCCTTCTTTCTCATTTTCTGCAGTAACCCATTTCCTTGATTTTGCCTCTGCAAACTTCCATGCACCTCTTTCTTCCCTCTTCTTGCTTTTTTTCTCCTCCCCTCTCCCCTCCTCTCTTTACATCCTGTTTCACTGGTTCCTTTTTCTCTTCTTTTTTCTTTTCACTTTTCTCTTCTTGACACTTCTATATTCTTCCATCCTGTTCACCCTTCTCTTCTCTCCTTTTCCCTGTCATCTTCCCTTCTTCTAGTTCTTAAGTCCTCTCCCACTTCCCACCTTTTCTCTTTTTCCCCTCTTACTCTGTTCCTCACCTTTCCAGCTCCATCACTTCCTTCTTCTCTTTGTATCCCCAGTAGTCCTATATCTGTTCCCTGTTCCTTTGTCATCCTTCTTGCCTACTCTAACCTCATACTCCATTTTACTCCTCCTTCCCATTCCTGCTTCTCTGTCTCTCTTCTTCCATCCTTCCTTCTTCCTCCTTTCTGCTTCTTCCTTTGACCTCCTCCAACATCTTACATCTTCCCCCCTCTTTGCTATACTTTTGACTTTGTCCCTCTTGCCTCTCCTGTGTCTTTCCACTTGCTTCAATTTCTCTCTTCTTCATATGCACTCATGCACCTTAGCTCCTCCCGCCTCCTCTCTTTTCTTTCCTCTTTTTTCTTAATTCTTCTATAGTTTTCATTTACCCTTCATCTTCCTCAATCTGGCTTCTTGATGCTTTGCTTTGTTTACTCCCCTTTCCTTTATATCCGTTCACCTTCATCTTCTATCCTCCAACTCTTCCCCCAATCTTTTCCTTCCTATTATGTGCTCCTTTTTCTTTCATTTTTGGTCCCTTTCTTTTGTCTTCTTCACTCCTATTCTTTCTCTGTCCTTCTCACCACATTTTATCTCTCCACTCCTTCCTCTTCTTCTCTTATATTTTCTCTTCCTTCCAGCTTCTGCTTTCTTTCTTCTTCCATCCCCTTTCCATATGCCTCCACCTCTCCCATTTTTGCCTCACCTCTCTGCCATACACTTGCCTTGAATCTTCTTTCCAGTTAGCACTACACTATTCAGTATCCCCTCCCATTCCCGATCTTTTATGCTGCCTCCTCTTCTCTCTTTTCCCCTCGTACTTTCATCTCTGTTTCCCTCATCTTCACTCATCCTTCCTCCATCTTTCTCGGTCCACTTCTCTGCTGCTGCTTCTTTCCTCAGTACTCTTCTTTGTCTTCCTCTATTCCCCTCTACTTCACTCCTCTTTGCCTTCATTCCTCTCCTGTTTCATTTCTTCCCTTTCCTCCATCCTATTTCTAGCTCCTCTTTCCCTTTTCCCCATTCCCTCTGCCTCCATTCTCCCTCATCTGCCCTCCTTTTTCATTTCCCACCTTCCATCCTCTTCCATCCACGCTTCTCTTTTCTCACCTTCACTATTTCCTCCTCATGCTTTTACCCTGGTACTTTTTCTATACTCCTACTTTCCCTTCCCATTCCCACCTCTTTACTCAACTGTGTCCTCATATCTCTTCTCTCAACCCTTCTAGTCCCTCTTTCTATCTCTTCTCTCTTTTCTCAACATATCTTCTTTCTGCCTTTTTTATTTCCTCCTGTTCTCCTCACCTCCCTCTTCCCTTCTCTTCCCTCTTCTGTCTTCTGTCCTGTCTTCTCTCTTTCATCATCACTCCCACTTCCCTATTTCCCTTCTTTCCTTCCATCTGCTTCTACTGGTTTCAATAATTTCATTTTTGCCCCCTATAGAGCATTAGAGGAGATCAATGTTCAAGGTTTTATTCTTGTTAGAGTAGGTATGGTCTTCTTAGAAGACGTGTGTCACACATGTAGGCTTTGGCATTTCAGGTGCTCTAGCCAGGCACAGTATCCCTGCTATTTTGAGAAATTATTTTCTTATTTACAGTCCCTCATCTTCCATTCTCCCTAATCTCACTTCCTTTTTTTCCCCACTCCCACCTTTTTTATCCACCTTTCTCTTCTCTCACCTTCACTAGTGCACCCTCACTCTTTTACCCCAATCCTTTTTCTATCCTCCTCCTTTCCCTCTTTATTCTCTCTTTTTTTCCTTGGCTATCTCTTTATCTCTCTTCTCTCCTGTCTTCTAGTCTCTCTCCCTCTTGTCTTTCTTCTTTTCTCAACATATTTTCTTGCTTGTTTTTTCTTTCCTCCTCTTCACCTCCTTATTCCCTTCCTGTCTTCTTTCCTATCTTCCCTCTTTCATCAGCCTGCTCCCTTCTTTCTTTCATTCTCTTTCCTTTCATCTATTTGTGCTGACTTCTCTGATTTCATTTTTGCCCACTAAAGAGTATTAGGGACCCACAATGTTTGAAGGTGTATTACATTAGAATTCGTATGGTCTTGTTAGAAAATATGTGTCACTGGATTGGGCTTTGGTGTTTCAGGTGCTCTAGCCAGTCCCAGTATCACTCTTCTTGCTGCCTGCCAGTCCAGATGAACTCTCATCAAATTCTCCAACATCATGTCTGCCTTTAGACCAAAAAGTTTCCTGCCATGATAGTCATGGACTGAACCTCTTAAGCTGGGAAATCCAGCCCCAATTACAATTACCTTTGTAAGAGTTGCTGTTGTCAACAATTCTCATCACAGCAGTAGAAACTCTTATAGACCTTGATGTCTAACTGACTCCTCTACCCTCTTCTTACATCATTCCTTTTTATCCCTTTCCCTTTTTCTCCTTTCTTTTTCTTCTTACCTTTTCCCCATTCTTCTATTATCCCTCTCTTGGCTCCTCTTCTCTTTTTATCTACCTTACTTCTTTCCTAAAACATTTTCTTCCATTCTCTCCCCCTCCTCTTTTCTTATTCCTTCTCTGTTCTTTTTTCTTTGGTCCTCCATCTTTTTTATACTTCCCTTTTCTCTTCTACTCTCTTCTTCCTTTATTCATCCTATCCCTCCACATCATCCTTCTCCACTCTCCTCTCTTCTTCTTCCCACTTCTTCTTTTCTGCTCTTTATACTGCCTTCTTTTTACCCTCTTCTTCCATTATCTTCTCACTTTCCTCCACTTTCTTCATCCCTCCACTTCTCTGCTTTTCATTTTCTGTTCTCCTTCCTCTGCCCTCATTTTAAGTTTTTCCCTCCTCCCCTTCCTTCCATCATCCTTCTTCTGTTCCCTCCTCCCTTCTCTTTTCTCTTTCCTCTTTTTTACTCCTTTCCAGTTCCTACTCACTTCTTATTCTCTCTTCCATCTACCCTGTTCTTGCTTCTTTCCTTACTTTTATTCTACCCTCTCCACCATTTTCCCTCTTTTCTTTTCTTCCCTACTGCCTCCTTTTCCATCCTTGTTCTCATTCTTTCTCCTCACTCCTCCTTCTTCCTCTCTGCTTTTTCATCTTTCTTTTTTCATTCTCTTCCATGTCTCTACTCTTCCCTGTTTCTTCCTTTACCTGTCCTCTTTTTCCCTTCCTCCACTTTTCCTCCTCCTTTCTATTGCTTCTTCCTCTGCCCTCTTCTGTTCCCTCCTCTCTTATTTTCCTCCAACTTCTTCTTCCCTATCCAATGCTCTTTTTTCTTCTACCCTCCTACTGCCTTTTCAATCCTTTTTCCAGTCCCTTATCTCCACTCATCCTTACCTCCTTCCCTTCCCATTTTGCTCCTATTAACCTATCCTTCTCCCTTTCACTTCTCTCGCTTTCTCCATTCCTTACTCTTCTATTTTCTTTCCTCTTCTTTCATTTCTCCTCTTCCTCTTTTCTCCATTTTCAGTTTTTCTCTCTCCTCTACCCTTTTCAGTCTTTTTATCCTATATTCTTCCCTCTTTCCTCCTCCTTAATTTCTTTTCCCTCTTCCTTCCTTGTCTATCTTCCTTCACTCATCCACATACCCTCTCTTTCTTATTCTCTTCTCTTCCATGACATTTTTCTTTCTTCCTTCTGGCACTTCCTAGCTCTAGTATATTCTCTTGTCTTTTTCATTCTGTCCAAATGCTTTTTATTTCCCATTATCTTATCCATCAACTTCCCCCCATACTGTACCATCCACCATCCTTTTACCTTTTTACTCTATGTGCTTCTTCTCAGTATTTTTCATTTCCTTCCTCTTTCCCCACCAATCTCTCATAATTCACTCTTCATCCCTCTTCCTACCTGCCCCTGATATCTTCTCTTCCATTGGCTCCCCTCTTCCCTTCCACATCCTCTTTCTTCCATTCTCCCCTTCGTTCCTCTTCCTCTTTCCCTCCTAACGTTTATCTTTCCTTCTTTCCTATCCAACATCTCCTTCTTTTCTTTCTTCCATATTCTTGCATTGTCTTTTTTATTGATTTCTCTTTCCTCTTTGTCCCTTTTACTTCTTGTACTCCTTCTCTCCTCCATCTTGTGTCCTATTCCCTCTGTGTCTTTCCTCCTCTCCATTCATTGTTGCTCTTACATTTTTCCTTTTCTGTTCATAACTCTTCTTCCCTCTTTCTTCCTCTTCTCTCATCATTCTTCTTCTCCATTTATCTCTCTTTATTCTTCTTTCCTCTTCCCTCTTCATTCTTCTTCTTCTTCTCTTTTCATTCTTCCTCATGCTTCCTTACTTTCTCCCGTCCCTTTCCTATCTGTTCTACCTTCTCACAGCTTCTCTTCCCAATCTTAACTTCTTCCTCCTCTTCCTTTCTTTTTACTCTCCCCTCATTTTCTTTCTTCTTTCTTCCCTCTTCAATTGGCTTTTTTATTGCTTCCTCTTTACTTTTTGTCCCACTTACCACTTCTCCTCTCTTCTCTCTTACTTGATATTCCCTCTACTCTTCTCTGTACTTCCTCCTCTTACATACGCCCTCCTTGTTGCTCTTACCTCTTTTTTCTTTTCCCTTCAAAGCCTCACTTATGTCTATATTTCTTTTCTTACCTCTTCATGTTTCTATCCTCTTTTTTCCTTCTTCACTCCTCCACTTCCTACTCCTTCTTCTTCCTCCTTTTCATCCTCTTTGACCCCTTCTTCTCTTCTGCTTCCTCTTCCTTCTCCTCCTCCTCTTCTTCTGATTTCTTTTTCAGTCTCCCTTCCTCTTTACTCTTCCTTCCTCCCTCTCTTTTCTTCCCACTTCTTCCCTTCTGCCTATCTCATTCTAATGCTCCTTCCTCCCTCCTTTTCACTACTCTTCTCCACTTGTCCTTATTTCCCCTTCCCTCTCCCCTGCTACCTGTTCTACCATAATAATCTCTCCTCCCCCTGCCTACTTCCTCTTCTTTCCAAACTCATCTCTCCTCTTTTCATCATCTTCCCTCATCAATCCATTTTCTTCTTTCTTCTTTGTTTCATCTTTCTTTTTCATTCTTCCTCTTTTCCCTTTCCCATCTTCCCTCCTTTTTATTCTTCCCTTCCTTTCACTAATATCTCTTCTTCCTATTCTTTTCCCTTCACTCATATCTCTTATTCCCTCATCCAATTTCTTTCTTCCTCCCTTGTCTTCAGGCCTCCATCATCTTCCCTTCTCCTTACCTGTCCCTCTCCCCTCCTCCTCACTCCTATTCTGTGCCCCATCTACTTTCTTGGTTTGGCCTCTGCAAACTTATATGCACCTCTTTATTATATCTTCATGCCTTTTCTGTCTCCACCCCTGTTCTCTCCTCCTTCCTCCCTCCTCTCTTTATAGTCCTCTTCATTGGTTCTTTCTATTATATTTCCTTTTCTCATTTCCTTCCTCTTCACTCTTTCGTTTTATTCCTTCCTATTCATCTTTCCCTACTCTCCTTTTCCCTTCTTCTATTTCTTATGAGTTCTTCCCTCTTCCCTCCTCTGTTGGCTCTGTTTCTTAACAATTAAACTTTATTATACAACCCAACTATCTTACACAAGAGGGAAAAAAGGTTAAAGGGAAACAAGAGTGAACCTTCTGGTATCCGATCCATTGGACGGGTCCTTAGGTGCCTCTGGTCTGCGAGTTGGTCCGGCCTGTTCGCTGATCCTTTTCCGGATCCATGTGCACTCAAGCTCAGTCTGAACCTCCTGCCCCTCTCATCTTCTCTGCCTGTCTCTCACTTGCAAGGGCCGGTCTCCTCCTCCTATCAAGGGTTGATTAGAAACACAATAATCCAAGTGGAGTCCCCCAGTCTGCTTTCTGAATTCCAGGCCCAGGATGGCTCCACCCAGTCTAGGTTAATCTCAGGGAGTATCTATTGTGTGTCCAAGGGCAAAGCCCCCCAAGACTTTCACCTGTGACAAAGCTTACAATCCTTCCCACACTCCTCCAACCTCTTACATCTTCCACCCTCTTTGCTCTACTCTCCTTTTCATCCCTCTTACCTCTACTTTACTCTTTCCTCTTGCTTCATATTTTCTCTTCTTCTCATGTCCTCATGCCCCTTGGCTCAGTTTTCTCTTCACCTTCATCTTTCTCAATCTTAATACTTTTCCTTGTGTCCTCCTCTTTCCTTCATTTTCCTTCACCTTTTCAAAAAATAAATTTTTTATTAATTTGTTCATTTTCCATCTCAATGGTTATCCCATCCCTTGTATCCTCCCATTCCTCCCTCCCTCCTGGTTTCCCCTACCCCCCCTCCCCTATGACTGTGACTGAGGGAGACCTCTTCCCCTTATATAAGGTCATAGGGTATCAAGTCTCTTCTTAGTAGCCTGCTATCATTTCTCTGCCATCAGACCTCCCCATCCAGGAGACGTGGTCACATATGGGGCACCAGAGTTCCTGTGAAAGTCAGTCCCCACTCTCCACTCAACTGTAGAGAATGTCCGGTTCATTGGCTAGATCTGGGCAGGGATTCAAATTTTACTGCATGTATTATCCTTGGCTGGTGCCATAGTTTGAGCAGGACCCCTGGGCCCAGATTCTCCCATCATAATGTTCTTCTTGTAGGTTTCTAGGACCATCTGGATCCTTCTATTTTCCCATTCTCCTATGCTTCTCTCACCTAGAGTCCCAATAGGAGAACTAAACAGAGAATTCTTGACAGAGGAACATCGAATGGCTGAGAAACACATAAAGAAATGCTCAACATCCTTAGTCATCAGGGAAATGCAAATCAAAACAACTCTGAGATCCCATCTTACACCCATCAGAATGGCTAAGATCAAAAATTCAAGTGACACCACATGCTGGCGAGGATGTGGAGAAAGAGGAACACTCCTTCATTGCTGGTGGGAATGCAAACTAGTACAACCACTTTGGAAATCTATCTGGCACTATCTCAGAAAACTGGGAATAAAGCTTCCTCAAGACCCAGCTATTCCACTCCTTGGAATATACCCAGAAGATTCTCTAGCACACAACAAGGACATATGCTCAGCCATGTTCATAGAGGCCTTATTCATAATAGCCAGAACACTGAAACAGCCTAAGTGTCCCTCAGTAGAAGAATGGACAAAGAAACTGTGGTGCATTTACACTATGGAATACTACTCAGCTATTAAAAACAAGGAATTCCTGAAATTTGTGGACAAATGGATTGAACTAGAAATGATCATAATGAGTGAGTTAACCCAGAAGCAGAAAGAGTCAAATGGTATATACTCACTTATGTCTGAACACTATCCCAAGGGGCATGTCCCATGTAAGTCTTCACTTACCAGGAAAGTGGGACAGAAGGGAGGACATTTTCCTTCACTTTCATATCACCTCCTTTATCTTCTTTCTTCCTCTCTTCCATCCTATTATGTTTTCTCCTCCCTCCTTTTCCTTCAACATCCAGTTCTCTCCTAAATGTCCCTCCCTTCCTCCCTCAACTATTCATTTTCATCCTATTCTCCTATCCCTCCTGTTCCTTGCTTCTGCTTCATCTCTCTTTCCTCATTACCCTCTTCCCTCCAATTTTTCTTTCCTCCTCTTCATTCTTCAATTCTCTTGTCCATATTACTTTCCTCCTTCCTCTATTTCCCTTTATCTCCTCTTACATCTTTGTACTTTTTCTGTCCTCTCTCCTCTTCCTTCTAGCCTTTACACTTCCCTCCTCTCTTTCCACTCCATGTGGCTTGTTCTTCTTTTCTCCTCTTCTTCTTTTTTCCCTCCATCCTCTTCACTCTTCTTCCATCCAATTCATACTTCCCCTTATCCTTTCTTTATCCAGCTCCCTCCTATTCCTTCCTCTTTCCTTTCCATTCATATTCTTTCTTCTCTCTTTACCTCCTCTTACCCATTCCCTCGCCTTCAATCTTCCCACAAATTCATCTGCCCTTACTTCCTCTCCCTGCTCTGCTAGCCCTCTCTCTTCAGTCCTCTTTCTCTTTCCCTGATTTCCCTTCTCCTTCCCATAGTTCTCCTTTTCCTTCATCCCTTTTCTCCTCTTCCCTTTTTGACACTCTTCTGTCCTCTTACCTGCTTTCATTCCCTCTTTTTTCTCTTCTAACTTCCCTCCCCCTGCTTCTTACCATCATTTCCAAACTCCTTTCTCTCCTCTTTCTAGTGCAGTCTTTCTTCCTCTTCTCCCTTCTATCTGATTCCCTCTTAAATCCTCCTCCCTTTTCTTCCACCACCTGCCTTTCCCTTCCTTCCATTATGTTCCCTCAGCCTCCCTCATCTTCACTCTTCTATTCCCTTTTATACTGCCTATACTTCCATCCTTCCTTCCCTTTTATTGTTTTCCCTTTCTTTCATCCTCCCTCCCTTTTCTCTTCCTTTTCCTTCATTTTCTCTTTTCTTTTTTCTTCTTTGCTTTCGCTCACTTTACCTCTTCTTTCTTATCTCCTCCCTCACCTTTCAAAGTCCCTCCACTTTCCACTTCTCTCATTTTCTTTTTCCCCAACTATATCCTTTTTTCTTTACTCTCCTCTATTCACTTTCATCCTCTTCTATCATCTTCCACCATCTTCCCTCATCTTCTCTCCATTTTTCTCTTCCCTTTTCTTGGCACCCTTCTCTTTCCACCCTTTGTCTTCCTCCTCCTTCCTCTTTCCATGCCTTCTTTCGTCCATTCATTTACATCCTCCCTCCCTTCCCCACTTTCCTTCTCTCCCTGTATCCCTTTTCTCCACCTCCTGTTCCCTCTTTCCTTTTCTTCCCTGCTACATTCTGTTCCGTCTTCTCTTCCTTCCTTTTTCTTTCGGATTCTTAACTCATAATCTGACCTCTCCTCTCTTCCTCCATCTTCCTTCCATCCTCCACTTTCCTATTCTTTCCTCTTCCATACTCTTTCTTCTTCCTCTCATCTTTTGCTTCCTTTATCTTTACCCCTCTTCCCCTTCCTATTCCCTCCACTCTCCTCTCATTCCCATTCACTATCCTTTTCTACTATCTTCACTCACTTTACCTCCTGTCCCTTTTCCTCTTCCTCTCTTTTACCTCTCTTCCTTCTTCCCCCTTTATCTCTCCTCTACTATACTAATGACAGTTATATCCTTTTCCCTCCTGTTTCTTACTCCTTTCCCTTTTTACCTTTTCCAACTTCCTTTCCCCTCCTGTTCCCAGCATGCTCTGTTTCCATACATCCTCCTCTTTTTTACTTTCCTTGTTCATTCTTCCCTTTTTGTGCCTCTTCCCTTCCCACTCTTCTTACCCCTTCATTCTTCCTACCTCCCATTTCTAATTTCATCCACTTCCACTTCTCTTATCATCTTTCTTCTCTCTTCTCTCCTCTATCCCTTTCCCTTTCTAACTTTCCCTACTCGCTCTTCTACTTCCCTCTTCTCACTTTCTTTCACCATCATTTTTCCTTTTTCATCTTCCTTCCTTCTTCTTCTTCCATCCTATCTCAACTTCGCTCCTCCATCTCA
The DNA here is from genome assembly GCA_907169655.1 of Acomys percivali. NCBI lineage: Eukaryota > Metazoa > Chordata > Mammalia > Rodentia > Muridae > Acomys > Acomys percivali. Next base: position 9,701 of record CAJRSG010009377.1, read on the forward strand.
TCCCTCTCCTTGTTTCATTCCTCTTTCCTGCCTTCTCCTCTTACCTACTCTCTTCTCTTTTCACTTCCTTCTTTTTCACTCCTTTCTTCCCCCTTGTCTTCCCTCCACTCTCCTTTATTTTTCTTTATTCTCTGCCTTTCCTTCCACTTCCCTCCATTGGAAATGTCCCTACTCTCCTTTCTTTTCACCTCTTCCTCATCCATATTTCCTCCTGCCTCTCCTTCTTGCTTCCCTCTCCACACCTTCTTCCTACTCTTTCCTTATCTGTCCTCATTATTTATCTCCTCTTCTTTTCTCTTTTCATCCCTCTTATCTGCACTTTCCATTCCTCTCCCTTTTCTCTTCCCTCACTTCCTCCCTCTCTTTTTTCTACTCGTTCTTAATTCCTTTTGCCTCCTCTCTCCACACTCCTTTTTCCTTCATTCCCATTCACACTTTACTTCTCTCCCCCTTACTCTCCTCTTCCCTACTATATCCCTTTCTCTCTCTTTCTAGTCCTTCTTCCCTACTAGTCTTCTTTTCCTTCTGCACTCTTTCCTTCTCTCTATTCCACATCTTTCTTCTTTTCTTTCTAGCACAAGCTTACCTCTTCTTCAATCTTCATTGTTCCCACCTCTTCTTCTCTACTTCCTTGTCTTTCCTCTTCCACCCTCAACTCTCTCCTCACTCTCATATTTGTTTCATTCCCCTTTTCTGCCTTCTTCTCTTACCTACCTTCTTCTCCCTTCCTTCTTCTTCATTCCTTTCTCCTGCCTTGTCTTCCCCTCACCCTCCTTTATTTTTCTTTATTCTTCCCTTCTTGCCCCTCCTCCTGCCTCTTCCCTTCTCTCTCTCCTTCACTACTCCTATCTCTTCCTTCATCTCTTATCTTCATTCCCCTCTCTTCCTTCCCCTTCCCTTTTCTTCCTGCCTTCCTCCTCTTCTTTTTATTTGTCTCTTTCATCCTCTTCCTCTTCTGCTCTATTCCATTCTCCTACCTTTTCTCATCTCAACCCTCTTGTCTACTTGTCCTTCCCCATATCTTTCTTCTTCCTCCCCTTCCCTCTTCCATTTTCTTTGTACAGTCTCCTTTTCCCACTGTCCCCCATTCCCTCCTTCCTCCTCATTTGTGTTCCCTCTTACTTGCCTTCTGCTCCCCTTCCCTCCACTTGTCTCTTCCCTCCTCCTTCCTTTTCCCTCTGTTGTCTCCTTCCTCCTATTCTTTATCCACTCTTCTTCCTTAATCTCTCCTCTTACCTCTTTTCTTTACTTTCCTTTTACTCCCAGGGTCATCTCCCTTCATTTCCCTTTTTCTGCTCCCATTTCTTCCCTTTTCCTTCTCTTCTTTCATACCTCCCCTTTTGTTTCCCTTCTTTCCCCTTTCCCCTATTTTTTACCCTTCCTTCCGTTTATTGTCATCTCTTTTCTTTTTTCCTCACTATTCTTCCCTCTTCCTACTTCTCTCTGTCTTTTTCATCTTTACTCCTATTCTGTCCTGTCTCCTTTTTTCTTTTTGGTCATCTTCTGTCTATCCCCCATCCCTGTCTCACTCTTTGTCCTATTCCCCTTCTCTCTCTCTCTCTCTCTCTCTCTCTCTCTCTCTCTCTCTCTCTCTCTCTCTCTCTCTCTCCCCTCCCCTTCCTTCTTCCCTAATCTTTTGTCCTTTCTCCTCATCCATCCTCCCTCTTTTTACTTCCAACCTTCTCTACATTCCCTATGCTTCCCTTCCCTCTTCTCTGTTCTTCTCTATCCTCTCCTTTACTCCTTCTTCCTCCTCCCCTCTCTTTTCCATCTTCTTCCATTTTCCTTTTTTGCTCCTCTTCACTCCTCTTCCTTTCTTTTTTCTCCTCCCTCCTCTTACCTTCTTTCTCTTTCCTCTTTAGTCCTCTTTCATCTTCCTCTATATTTGCTTCTTCTCTTCTATTCATTTTTCCTCTTCCCTACTATCTCTTCTTCTATATTTCCTTTCCTCTCTTATTCTCTCTAACTCCTTCTGTCCTTTTTCCTTCTCTTAGATCCTCCATCCTCATTTCTCTTTCTTCCTCTGCCTTTTCTCTATTCCTTTCTCCCTCATATTCCTCCCTCCTCTTCCCACTTCCATCCCCTTCAGTACTTCATTCTCTTCTACTCTCTGTTCTTCCTTCCTCACTCCTCTTCCTTTCAAACTTTTCTCTTTTTACTCTTCATTCTTTCTCCATCCTCTCAGCATTTTCTTTTTCTTTTGTAGCAAAAATATTTTTACCACATGCTTGTATGATTTTCTATGTTAAGCATCTACCAGCAACAGTAGACTCAAAGCCAGAAAGTTATTGACCATTTACAGAACCATTGATAAAATAAATATTCCCATTACTTTACATTTGCAGTCATTTTGTGCTCAAGTTCAAAATGACTTGTGAGTAAATCCCACTGACATTCACATAGGGCTTTGTTGTCTGTTCACAAGCCATTTGAGCACTCTCTCAGTCAGAGCATCCTTAGCACTTGCTATGTATCTGGCACTAGGACCATGAGGACCAACAGTAATGTAAACAACAGAAGTGATGCTGGAGCTCCATCTAACCCTTTTGAAGCCCTAACTAAAGTTCACATGAGACACACTTGAAGCATCTTTCAGAGACAGGCAGGAAGCAAGAGGTGTTATAAGAATGTTACCAAAGTTATCACACTGTTAAATTATGATGAATGCCATAAAAGAGGAGAGAGGTCTCTGTCTATGTTTATCTGGGTTACCTCATCTGGCTGACTAGTGAAACTTAAACAGATCCTGAGAAATGACTAATAAAAGTAAGAGTAGTATAAACTGAAGCTGATGGTTTTTTTTCAAAATTGGCCACAAAAGCACTTCTTCTCCCATCAAAGGCACACCTTGAGAACCTGCACCATCATTATATAGAATGATGTGGTCCATGCACCTAACCCCATTTGCTCCTTGCCATGTCTTTGTGATTATTTTAACCAAGAGAGTACATTGGAAAAGGTGCTGCTGTCATTTGGGACACATCATTAAAGACAGCATGGCTTCCAATTAGCACTCTCTATTGGTCAGGAGCTTGCCCTTAGAATTCAGTCACTTACAAAAGGGCCAAGTCCTAGTCCCTGGGTGAGACTTCAGTAGCAGATTGCCAAGCAGAAAAGAGAACCATATTAGGAAACATCCCAGCCTCTATCAGCCTACCTTGGGTAAGATACTTGCAATAACAGTTTGATCAAAACAAATAATTGCTGTTGCTTTGCACCACTGAGAGAGAGGGGGAAGGAAAGAGAGAGAGCAGTAAATAACCAGAAAACACCAAATGTATGTGCTGGTGGTTGACCAAATAGACAAAAGAAGAGCTTATCTTGTCTAAAGATATGAAAAGAGATGAGGTGATGACAGTACACTGAAGTGGAAGAATACAGAAATATCCTCCTGCTTTTCCCCTCCCACTTTTCATCCTCCCTCTTCTTCCATCCTTTATCCTTTCTTGCACTCCCTCCTCCCTCCTCTTGTCTGGTTCCTCCTCCATGCTTCCCTCCTCTGAACTCCTTTCTAATCCCTGCACTTCCCCTTTCCTTCCTCTGTTTAATTCCAGCCTTTCTTCTCTTTCTTCTTCATGCCTCTTCCCCTACTCTTCTATTATTCCTCCTTTTCTACCTCACTCTTTTCTCCTCCTCCATCTACTTCTACCATCCATTTTATCCCCTCTTTTCCCCTCTTCCTTCCTCCCTCTTCTTTACTCCTCTTTGCTTCTCTCCTCCAACCTCTTTGATTGTTGCACTTGACTCCTTCTCCCTGCTCTTTCCTCCTTGCCTATCCCTCTGCTCCCATCCTTTCTCTTCTCTCAAATCTCTCCTTTTCCTTCCTTTTCCCTGTTCCCACCTCTCCCTTTTCTACCCTCTACCCTCTGATTCCATCTTCTTACATTTCTCCCCTTCCAGCTTTTCTTCTGTTCTTTCTTCCCTCCTCTCCAGTCCTCATAGCTATTTCTTCATTTTCTCTCCTCCCTTCCCTTTCTTCCTCTTTCTTCTTCCCTCCTCTTCCTTCCTTTATCCTCCTCGCTTGTCCTCCCTCTTCATCTCCCTTCCCTCTTTCCTCTTCTTCATTGTTCTCTGCTCTTCCCTCATCCCTCTTTTTCCTTCTTCCATAATTTTCCTTCTTCCTTTTTATCCCTCTTCCCTCATCTTCACTATTGATTCCTTTCCCATCATATCTTTTTCTTCCCTCTTTTGTCCTCTAACATTCTCTTCTCTCTTCCCTGTTCTTTCCACCTTTGCCATTCTTCCTCTCTCTTCTTCCTCTTTCATGCTCTTGTCCTCCACACACTTCCCTTGTCCCTCCTCCCACCTCATTTTTCCACCTTTTCCCTCTTTCTGCCTCCCTCCATTTTCATTTTCACCATCTTTCCTCTTTTCTGTTCCTTCCTCTTCTCTCTTCCTTTTTTCCCATCCCTTTTCTTCCTTCTTCTGTCACGTCCTCTTTCCATCCCTCTTACCTTTTCTTTTGTTTTTCCTCCACTTCAATCATCTCCTCTTCCCTCCTTTCTCCCATTTCCTCTTCCGAACTCTTCCATCCTCCTTCACTGTTCAACTTCCATCTTCCTGAATTTTCTTTCTTCTTCTTCCCTTCTTGTTCCTCTTACCATGTCTTTCTTCTTTTTTCATATTCCTTCCCTTTCCCTCTCCTTCCATTTTTCTTCCTCTTCTTTACTCCCTTTCCATCTCTCCTCTCTCCTCTCTCCTCCTTGCTTATCTCTCTTTCCTCCTCTTTCACCCTCCTCTTCTCTTTTCTCTCCTTTTTCCTCATCATCCCACTCATGTCTTCTTTCATCATCCCTTCTATTCTCTACCCCTTCAACCTCCCTCCTTCCCCTTCAGCCCTGCACCTTCCTCCTTTCCTTTCCATCTTCCCTGTTATTTCCTCCCCACCCCTTCTCCCCTTTTCTTTCATGCTTCCTCTTCCCTTCTTTTCCCTCTTCCTTTCTCTTCCTCACTCTTTCCCTTCCCCCTTCCCTTCTCCTTTCCACTTCCTCCATTTTCCACTTTCTTTATTTCCCCACTCCCTCATCTTCCTTCTTCCATTCTAGTCCCTTCTCCTTCCCCTTTATACTATCGTCTACTTTGACCTTCCATCCTCTACTCTTTTCTTTTCTCTCTCCTCTTCCCTCCTCATAATTGCTCCCTCCCTTTTCCTCATTGTCCCTGATCCCTTCTTTACATTCTTGTCCCTATAACCTCCTCCTTCCTCCTCTGTCCTTTCGTCGGCTTCGTTTTTCCTTCCCCTTCTCTTTTTTCATTGCTTGCCTCCTCAGTCCCCTTCCCACTCCCATCTCTTCTCTACTCCCTCCTGTTTCTTTTTTTCCTAATTGACCATTTATTCAATTTTTTCAGATTTATGAATGTTGTAAAGAAAGGGCTTTAAAAGATTGAAGATCAGTAACCTACACAATTTTTTCAGTATGCACTTCAAATGATTCCCATTCTTGAATGTCAAAATTTATTCTAAAGCAAGTGAACAGCAGGTAACGTTCAAATACTTCTGAAATAATAAAATATGCAATTCACAATAGATTCCTTGACAGTGTTTTTACATTTATAAGTACATATCTAAATTTCCAATGAGTAATATTATGACTCATAGAAAATCATTTTTAAAAGATTTCATAATAAAAAATCTCATTGCAAATAACATACTAGGAATGTCTCAATGACAATATCCCAAAGCCATATTCTACTAAATTTCAAAGTAATACATAAAGAATAAACAAACTGGGAAAATATCTTAAACAAAACGACACAGCACTAAACATTTATTTACTATAACAAAATACATGAAATATCAAATGCTACTGAGAAAACTAAAATTATAAGATCTGTGATCCATAATTTCAACTATCATAAGCACTCAATGAATTTGTCATTAATGAGGAATGTTTGTTCATATTAATGCCTAAAATTTGGGGGATCAGAGTACAAAGTCTTTAATTTTTTATTTTATTGTCTACTCCTTATTTTAAAATTTGGCCAAGAATATTGTAAAGTTATTCCTTTCACATCCTTATTCCCTCCTCCCTTTAATTCCATCTTTCATTATCTTCCCTCTTCTCTTACCCTTCCACTTCCCACTTCTATTTTTTTCTCTGTCTCTTCCTTTCTCTTTCTTCTTCTATCCTTGCTCCGTTATTCTCTTGTTTCTTCTGGCCTCTTTCGTTGTCACTGTTAGTTTCTCAATCTTCTTTCCTCTTTTTTTCATTGTACTACTTCCTCTTCTACCCTCCTTTTTTCTTCTTCCATTACTCTCCTCTTCTCTTCCCTTCTCTTCTCCTTTATTTTCCATCCTCCCTATTTTTCATTCTTCTTCCTCTTCCCTCTCTCTTCCTCATCCATCTTCTCTACTCTTCCATTTTTCTTCTTTTCTTCTTCCATCTATTATATTTTTACTTCTCTCCCCTTCCCTCCTTCCCAATCTTTTCCTCTCTTCCCTCTTCTTTCTTGCTTCCTCTCATTTCCCTTCCCTCCTTTTCCTCTTCCCACCCATTCTCTCTTCCCTCCTCTTCCTACCTCAATCTCCCTCTTTTTGCCTCAGTCCTGTTCCCTCTTTCCTCTTCTCACTTCCCTCCACTTTCACTTTCCTCCTTTTCCTGTCTCCCTTCTCTTCCATTCTCCCTTATAGTCATACTTCTCTTCTATTTCCTATTCCCTCTTCTCCTCTTTTCCTTGCTTTTCCTCATACCTCTTTATTCATCCCTCTTTTTTTTAAAGATTTATTTATTTATTACATATACAGTGTTCTGCTTACAAGTATGCCTGCATACCAGAAGAGGGCACCAGATCACATTATAGATGGCTGTGAGCCACCATGTGGTTGCTGGGAAATCAACTCAGGACCTCTGAAAGAGCAGTCAGTGCTCTTAACCACTGAGCCATCTCTCCAGCCCCTCGTCCCTCTTTTCTCCTCTTCTCTCCTCATCCTTTTATTCTAGTCCGTCCTACCTATCCTTACCTCTTCCCTATAACCTCCCCCTTTCTTCTTTTCCTGCCTTTCTATGTTTCTCTCCTTTCTATATTTCTCTTTTGCCCTTCCTTCTTCTTCTCTTTTCTCTCCCCCTCCAAATCTTTCGTGTTTTCTCTTCTATCTCTCCTCTTCCCTCTCTTCCCTCTTACTCTTACCTCTTTTCTCTTATTCCCACTTTTTTCCTTCTTCCTTTTCCCTCTTTTTTCTCTTCCATATTTCTTCCTGTTCCCTCCTTATCTATTTTACCTTTCCTCCTCCTCCTCCCTCCTCTTCCTCCTATTATTATTATTATTATTATTATTATTATTATTATTATTATTATTAAT
>CAJRSG010009401.1:0-18538 GCA_907169655.1 Acomys percivali
GGATTGACATACTTGAAAAACATAATGTTATCTATGTTTTTGTTTAAAAAGAATGAATCCTGTTATGTTTAGATGGATTCTCCTTTTATATATGAGAGCTCTTCTGTTATTTATCAGGTAATAAAAATTAGCAAGTATAGATATATATAAAGCTCATCTATAAATACCACTAGCATATACATATATTTAATAATAATCTGAAGGGGCTTAAATATTGCATAAAGTATGTGAAAAGATGAACCATTAGAAAAGTTATGAATTTTGGGGGTCTGGAGAGATGGCTCAGCAGTTAAGAGCATTGACGGCTCTTCCAAAGGGCCTGAGTTTAATTTCCAGCAATCACATGGTGGCTCACAATCATCTATGATGTGATCTGATTCATACTGTATACAAAACAAATAAATCTTTTAAAAGAAGAAAAGTTGTGAATTTTCACACATCCAATTATGATCACGATGATCAGCATAATTCATTCTTATACAATAAAAACGTGATTAACCTTAAGATCTTATTCTATTATCATTAATGAAAAGTGGACATAGTCTAATATATTTGATTCATTTTTGTATCATACAACACTTGATTTTAATACCAAATATTTGAGAATACTATAAGTGAGAGTCACTTTGTTGACACCTAAGCAATAGATGTGAAGCAAAACCACATCCATAAATGAATGAAAAGAAAGAAAGAAAGAAAGAAAGAAAGAAAGAAGCCAGCATCCAACAGTAGAACCTGTCACCATTCTCTGTAACATCGCCAGTCAAGTGAAGTGATCAAGTGTTACCGTTAAAGCACACTTTGCTATTTCAAAACCATTACATAAAGGAAGAAATATAATTCTAAGTACAGTTCATGACAGTTTTTATTCATGTAATTTTGTCATTTTTCTTTAAGCTATTTCAAATGTCATTACCATAATGTGTTAAATGTTTTGGCTTTTAGCTTCTTATAATATCTTTGTATAGTCTGGGAAGAACATTTCAAACAAAAGTATATTTCCACTTTAAGATTAGATGAGAAATGGAGGTTCAATAAATCCTCCTGATATATTCATATATTTTCCAGTTTAAAAATCTATAGAGTATTAAAGTTTCTGCTATTTTAAAGCATGCTTTTAATGGCAGTATTTTTTTTTTTCATTTTACCCATCTCAACATGAACTCTCTTTTAACCTGACTGACATTATTATTCCTGTATTTCAAGCTTTGATTTATCACTTTTATTTGCTAAAAGACCCTCAATGCTTTGATCTTTTTTGCCTGTTATATGAAGAACTTGGTCTTTTAATTTATCTCCTTCACCTGAGCCTTCCATTTTATTATTATTTCATTTTCTCTAATCTCTGCACCTCAGGATAAACTTTGACTTTTTTCTCTATTATTTTTAGAATGACATAAAGCAATGGTTTGTGGTAATATGCAGAAATGTTTTGAATAATAAAAATATTAGAGTATTATCATTACAAATATTCAACAGTAAGCCTGGTGAAATAAATACAACTGGAATACACCAAAGTATAATACATGATTTTATGGTTTTATTTGGAGATTTTTTTCTTACAGATGCAGGCAGATTTGTCTCTAAAAACAATTGAAAAAGGTTTTTCACGACTTCATAATGGAAGGAAGTAAGCATAAAGAAAATGAAAGATAAGCAAGTAATATATGGATAATAACCTTAATAATTCTACTTTGTACTATATAAAGCAGTTAGTTTGAAATGTACTTATTCATTTAAGAATTTAGATAGTTTAATTAAATTCCAAAAGGTCAATAACTTTAATGTTTAAGACCCTATATATTAATGTATTTGGAAAATATTCATTACACATTCCAGAAATTATTTAATTTTTATAAATTTCCCTTCTTTTAAATTCAGAAAATAATTATACTATGACAATTACATTTTCTACTAATATATTTATTACTGATATAAAATTAATTAAAAGAAGTACAAAAAATCAAAATTAACCATAAAAGTAACAATGCTTTTATTTTGAGAATATTACCAATATGGTTAAATTTCATACATTTGGTAGTAGTGTAAATGTGAACTGTCCAATCTAGTCCAGGCATATTTTTCTGAATGTATATACTAACAGAGTTTTATGTATGTACACACATACCTTTTACAACATTTCAAATACAATTTTCATTGTTTGAATAATATGTAATTAATTATAATTGACTGAAGATGAACCAGAAATACCGGATAGTTCAAAATGTCATTAAAAGAAATAGGATATCTGAAGGTATATTAATTTTAAAAATTAGTAGTTCCATTGATAACCATACAGTCACTTGAGAATGATAAACTATGAGCTGGGTGATGATTCAGTCAGCAAAATGCTCATGGTACAAACACAAGGACCGGAGTTCATATCTTCAGGATCCACATCAAACCCAGAATCAGCTGCATGTGTCTATAACTCTCCTCAACTGAGGAATAGAGACAGGTAAATCTCCTAAGCTTATTGGCCAGCCGGCTTGTCTAAATGGGTAAGCTCCAGTTTCAGTTAGATGTGCCGCCTCTCAAAAATGGTAAGATGAAGGGTGATGAAGCAAAATACTTGGCATCAGCCTATAACCTCTATATTAGCAAGCATCAGCAAGTACATGCACAGTATGGTGCACACATACCATAAAAAGTACATGTAAAACAAAAACTTTGGTGCGTGCACACACAATTATTGCAACTATGAGAAAAAGCAGGAGGGATGCTCGGCATCTTTGGCCACTCTTTACATATATAAATAAAAAATTCTACATAATCTACTAGAAAATCACATCCAGCGCAGTTCTTAGTTTGTTACAACAATTCATTTTTCAGCTCTATGTATTATTCTCAGTAGATGACAAAACCGTTGATTAAATTTCACAGTCTGGAGGAATCCAAGATGGCGGCGAGCAGTGTGGACCGTGTTTGGAAGCTCCAGTGAACAGTTCGGGGAATTGCACAGATTTCTGAGCCAAGAACACCAGGATCCCGACACCACGGCAGCAGGAGTGCTCCACGGTTCGGAAGGACCAGGGTGCGGAGGACCTGCGTGCCCCTACACACAGGAGGAGTGCGGATTTTCTCGGATCAGAGCAGCGGCGGCACGGGCGGCGTCAGCAACACCAGCAGCAGCGACTGAGGTTTGCAGCTCAGAGCCATCCAGTGGAGGCGGTTAGTGTGGTGGCTGGTGGGAGTTGCTGCGGGAGAGGGGACACTGGACAGGATTTGGGTCGTGTGGTGCTTTGTGACCCAAGCTGGACACGGCGGACAGTTCAGCCCCAGAGTCCCGGGTACAGCTCAGGGTGCAGTGCTGTGGAGACACTGACACAGCCAGCGCAGCGAGCAATTCTGCCCAAGGCAACAGCTTAGTGGAGCCAAGGCGCCCCTGCTGTGACACAGGCCGGGTTGAACGCTCAGTTCCTCCCAAGGCCCTTCTCAGCTCAGCCAGTTCACCTGCTGTGAGGTGCTAGCGCTCATCAAAGAGCAGTTCTGCTCAAGACATTAGCTCTCCTCAGAGGGCAGTTTTAGGGCGCTGACGCAGGCTGAGGTCAGCACGCAAATTCAGCCCAGAGGCCCTAGCTGGATTTGCCGGGCAGATTAGGCCCAGGGATTCTTCCTGAGCTGTGCACACAGGCTCGGCGGCCCCAAGACTCTGGCTGGACTATGCACGCAGTATAGGCCTGGAGGCCCGGACTGAATTCAGGGTGCAGTGTGGGTCCATAGTCCCTGGCTGAGCTCGGTGCACAATTCTACCCCAGAGACTCGGGTGGAGCTCGGCGTGCAGCTTAGGGCCACAGTCCCTAACCGTGCTTGGCAGACAGATTGGGCCCAGAGTCTCTACTAGAGCCTTTGGCACAGTCCCAGCTCTAAGACTCTGGTTGGACACAGCGTGCAGTTTGAATCCAGAATTCCTGGCTGAGCTGCGCGGATGTTTCTGGCATGAGTCAATAACTGACCACAGCAAGCAGTTTGGCCAAACACCCCTAGCTGAGCTTGGTGCGCAGTCCTAGCCCAAAAATTCTGGCTGGACCCTGTGTGCATTTTGAGCCCAGAATTCCTAGCTAAGCTCGGCAGACGGTTCAGGCCCTGAGATACTAGCTGAGCTCGGACGGTGGTTTGGGACTAGTGTCCCTGGCTGGACCTGGCAGGGAACCCAGAAGGCTGTGGACACCTTGGCCTGACCCAACGCTCATCCAGAGACCCAGAACTATTGCAGGACCCACAGCACAGGAAAGCTGAGGAGCACTGGCTGTGAGAGCCCAAAACGCCAGGGCTAACCTCCTGCCATCCACAACAGTGAAACATAAGAGCTTCCAACCTACGGAAACCGTGAGAAAACAAGTGAATCTATCATCAGACTCCCTCCATCCAACTCAGGAATCTACCCAACGAAAACAAAGCCGGCAAGATGTCTAAAGGACAGCGTAAAAGCATACGCAAAAAACCCCAAAACAACACGGCGTCTCCAGTTTCCAGCTATCCCAAAGAAAACAACCCAGAGAGCTCAAATACAACGGAAATACAAGAAAATGACCTCAAATCCTTAATAAGGAGCATATTAATGGAGGAAACAAATAAAATTCGTAATCAAATACAGGAAGACGCAGCAAAACAAGTGAGAGACATAAAAGAAGCACATAGAGTGGAACTGGAAAAAATTAAAGAATATGCAAATAACCAGATGGAAGAAATAATTAAAACGGTTCAAGCTCTGAAGACCTATAAAGAGGCAATGGAAGAAACTCAGGATTATACAAAAAATGAGGTGAAAGAAATAAAAAAATCAGTTCAAGATCTGAAGATGAAAATGGATTCAATGATAAACACACAGACAGAAGAAAAACGAGAACGTGAGACCTCAGAGAAGAAGGCGAGCAACACAGAGGCGAGCCTTTCTAACAGAATCCAAGAGACGGAAGAACGAATTTCTGGTCTAGAAGATACAATCACTGATCTTGAAGCAACCATTAAAGATAATGCCAAATCTGGAAAACTCCTGAAACAAAACATCCAAGAAATTCAGGACACCATGAAAAGAAAAAATCTGAGGATAATAGGCATTGAAGAAAGAGAAGATATCAGACTCCAAGGCCCAGAAACTATTCTCACCAAAATTATAGAAGAAAATTTTCCCAACCTAAAGAAAGAGATACCTATAAACATACAAGAGGCCTACAGAACACCAAATAGAATTGACCAGAAAAGGAAAACTGCACGTCACATAATAATCAAAACACAAAACATACAGAACAAAGAAAAAATATTAAAAGCTGCAAGGGAAAAGGGCCAAATAACATTCAATGGCAAACCTATCAGAATTACACCAGACTTTTCAGCAGAGACCATAAAAGCCAGAAGAGCCTGGACAGAGATCCTGCAAACCCTGAGAGACCACAGATGCCAGGCCAGACTACTTTACCCAGCAAAACTATCAATAAACATTGATGGAGAAAACAAAATATTCCATGACAAAAACAAATTCAAACAGTACCTATCCACAAATCCAGATTTACAGAAGGTACTAGAAGGAAAACTCCATCCCAAAGGGTCTAGCTACAACCAAAACTACTCAGGAAATAGGTAATTATACCATGGCAAAAACACAACTACACAAACACTCGATTGGAAACAACATCAAAATTAAGACTCTTAACAGTCACTGGTCGTTAATGTCTCTCAACATCAATGGTCTTAATTCTCCAATAAAAAGACATAGACTATCTGAATGGGTGCATAAACAAGATCCAACATTCTTCTGCATTCAAGAAACACATCTCACCTATAACGATAGGCATTACCTCAGGGTAAAAGGTTGGAAAAAAATATTCCAAGCAAATGGTCACAAGAAGCAAGCAGGCGTAGCCATTTTAATATCAAACAAGATAGACTTTCAACCAAAATTAATCAAAAGGGATGCAGAAGGACACTTCATACTCATCAAAGGTAAAGCCAACCAAGATGACATCACAATTCTGAACATCTATGCTCCCAATACAAGAGCACCCACATTTATAAAAGATCTGCTAAAAAAAATTAAACCACACATCGATCACCACACAATAATAGTGGGAGACTTCAACACCCCACTCTCACTGAAGGATAAGTCATTGAAACAGAAACTTAGCCGTGAAATAACATCATTAACCAATGCCATGGGTCAAATGGATCTAACAGATATCTATAGAACCTTTCACCCAAACAAGAAAGAATATACCTTCTTCTCTGCACCCCATGGAACCTTCTCCAAAATTGATCACATCGTAGGTCACAAAGCAAGCCTCAACAGATACAAGAGGATTGAAATAATACCTTGTATCCTAGCAGATCACCATGCTCTTAGGCTGCAATTCAACAACAACAGAAACAACAAAAAGCCTACACGTACCTGGAAACTAAACAACTCTCTGCTAAATGACACATGGGTCAGGGAAGAAATAAAGAAAGAAATCAAGGAGTTTCTGAAATTCAATGAAAATGAGGGAACAACATACCCAAATTTGTGGGATACATTGAAAGCAGTGTTAAGAGGAAAACTCATAGCACTAAGTGCCTTTAAAAAGAAATTGGAAACATCGCACATAAGCAACTTAACAAAACAGTTGGAAGCCCTAGAAAAAAAAGAAGCAGAAACACCAAAAAGGAGTAGACGTCTGGAAATAATCAAAATCAGGGCTGAAATTAACAAATTAGAAACTAAGAAAACAGTCCAAAGAATCAACAAAACCAAGAGCTGGTTCTTTGAGAAAATCAATAAGATAGACAGACCGTTAGCCAAACTAACTAAAAGGCAGAGAGACAGTATTGAAATCAACAGAATCAGAAATGAAAAGGGAGACATAACAACAGACACTGAAGAAATACAAAGAATCATAAGATCCTACTTTGAAGGCATATATGCCACAAAATTTGAAAACCTAAGGGAAATGGATGACTTTCTTGATCAATTTCACTTGCCTAAGTTGAGTGAAGAACAGATAAAGAAGCTAAATAGTCCCATTTCCCCTACAGAAATAGAAGCAATCATTGATAGTCTCCCAAGCAAAAAAAGCCCAGGGCCAGATGGTTTCAGTGCAGAATTCTACCAGACCTTCAAAGGCGAGCTAATACCGATACTCTTCAAGCTACTCCAAAACATAGAATTGGATGGAACATTACCAAATTCATTCTATGAGGCCATAGTCACGTTGATACCTAAGCCTCACAAAGACTCAACAAAGAAAGAGAATTTCAGACCAATTTCTCTTATGAACATCGATGCAAAAATACTAAATAAAATTCTTGCAAAACGAATACAAGAACACATAAAGCATATCATTCATCATGACCAAGTAGGCTTCATTCCAGGCATGCAGGGATGGTTTAATATACGGAAATCCATCAATGTAATCCACCATATAAACAAACTGAAAATAAAAAACCACATGATCATCTCTTTAGATGCAGAGAAAGCATTTGATAAAATCCAACACCCATTTATGTTTAAAGTTTTAGAGAGATCGGGGATACAAGGCACTTTCCTCAACATAATAAAGGCTATCTACAGCAAGCCAATAGCCAAAATTAAAGTAAATGGGGAGATACTCAAGGAAATTCCTCTAAAATCGGGAACAAGGCAAGGCTGCCCACTCTCTCCATATCTCTTCAATATAGTACTCGAAGTTCTAGCCAGAGCAATAAGACAACAAAAGGAGATCAAGGGTATCCAAATGGGAAAGGAGGAAGTCAAACTATCCCTATTTGCAGATGATATGATTGTGTACATAAGTGACCCTCAAAATTCCACCAGAGAACTCCTACAGCTGATAAATACTTTCAGCAATTTGGCTGGATACAAAATTAACTCAAAAAAGTCTGTAGCCTTCCTATACACAAATGACAAGCTTGCCGAAATAGAAATTAGGAAATCCACACCCTTCACATTAGCCACAAGCAATATAAAATATCTAGGAGTTACTTTAACTAAGCAAGCGTAGGACTTGTTTGAAAAAAATTTCAAAACTCTGAAGAAGGAGATTGAAGATGACATGAGAAGATGGAAGGATCTTCCTTGCTCATGGATAGGGAGAATTAACATAGTAAAAATGGCCATCCTACCAAAAGCAATCTACAGAATCAATGCAATCCCTATCAAAATACCTACACATTTTTTTAAAGACATTGAAAGTTCAATTCTGAACTTCATATGGAAAAACAAAAAACCCAGAATAGCAAAAATGATCTTGTACAATAAAAGGTGCTGTGGAGGAATCTCCATACCTGATTTCAAATTGTACTATAAAGCAATTGTAATTAAAACAGCATGGTACTGGCACAGCAACAGGCTGGTTGATCAGTGGAATCGAATTGAAGACCCAGATATGAATCCACACACATATGGTCACTTGATTTTTGACAAAGAAGCCAAATCCATTCAATGGAAAAAGGATAGCATCTTCAACAAATGGTGCTGGTCTAACTGGATGTCTATGTGTAAAAAATGCAACTGGACCCATATTTGTCACCTTGCACAAAACTCAAATCCAAGTGGATTAAAGACCTCAACATAAAACCAGAGACACTAAGTCAGTTAGAAGAAAAAGTGGGGAAGAGCCTGGAACATATTGGCACAGGAGACAACTTCCTGAACAGAACACCAACAGCCCAGGCCTTAATATCAACAATTAATAAATGGGACCTCATGAGGCTGAGAAGCTTCTGTAAGGCTAGAGACACTGTCAAGAGAACAAAGCGACAGCCTACAGACTGGGAAAAGATCTTCACCAACCCTACATCTGACAAAGGTCTAATATCCAAAATATATAAAGAACTCAAGAAATTAAACACCACCAAACCAAATAACCCAATTGAGAAATGGGGCTTGGAACTAAACAGAGAATTCTCAACAGAAGAATATCAAATGGCTGAGAAACACATAAAGAAATGCTCAACCTCCTTAGTCATCAGGGAAATTCAAATAAAAACAACTCTGAGATTCCATCTTACACCCATCAGAATGGCTAAGATCAAAAACTCAAGCGACACCACATGCTGGAGAGGATGTGGGGAGAGAGGAACACTCCTTCATTGCTGGTGGGAATGCAAACTAGTACAACCACTTTGGAAATCTATCTGGTGCTATCTCAGAAAACTGGGAATAGGGCTTCCTGAAACACAATCCAAATAGGAATAATGCTTACTGTGTATTTCCCAGGATTTGCTCACTTTTCCTTCATAAACACCCATGATCACTTTCTTACAGAGAGCTAAACATTCCCATATCAATTGTTAATCAAGAAAAGGCTCCAAAGACTTGTCAGTACTTACAAGACAATATGATAGAAACCTTATCTCTGTTGAGGTTTCTTCTTATCTAATGACTCTAGATTGTATCAAGTTGACAAAAACCAAACCTGAACACAACATAAACCTTTCTTCTTCCCCTATATTGTCCCATTTAATGGTGAATCTTGGTTGCAATATTCAGTCAACAATGAGACATGCTTCTTTGTGGGTCTAAAAAATATTTCTCAGAAAGATTAGCTGAGATATGAGAGGCTTCCCCAGTGTGAATAGTGGTTTCTATTGATAGCTCATGTAAAAAAAAAGGGCAAAAGGAAAGTCTGTTGCAATTTTTTCCCTGGATGCTTGTTTTCCATTACTGACATGTACACTTACTCTCTCAGTACTGCTGATACCACCTTCCACTGACATTAGAATTTTAGATTCTATGGCTTCAGCATAAGAAGTTTAGGGGAAAAGATGTGAAAACTTTCTCTGGAGTATCAATGGAAGTGAAAGGGCACACAACAAACAGAATGATTCCATGGAAGTGTCAGTAGCAAGAAAGATGTTAGAATCAACTATAAATTAAATGTTTCTATATTCAAGTGGATTATAGGTATTTTATTCACATGAAAACAAACCTTATGAAATTCAGATTCCATATAGGAACTTTGAAATACTGAAAATGAAATTTCTCAGATATGATTAAGATTCTCCAAATGTTAGAATTGGGAACTTTTTAATTTGATATGAGTCAGTGAGATGAAACTAGAGAAATATTTAATCATGGAAAAAGCATAATAATTTA
Organism: Acomys percivali; assembly: GCA_907169655.1. Taxonomy (NCBI): domain Eukaryota; kingdom Metazoa; phylum Chordata; class Mammalia; order Rodentia; family Muridae; genus Acomys; species Acomys percivali. The sequence continues at coordinate 10,070 of CAJRSG010009401.1, forward strand.
TTTCTGATTGGCTAATATAATAGTTGTAGGATTTCCTCAATAAAAAGATACATTGTGATGAAACACCAGCTTACATAAATATAGTTCTAGTGGTATTTTCCTATCATGTGTCTTATCATTTAAAAAAAATAAGAGCAATAGCATGTAAGATGTTGCATATTGTCTCAGTTGATAGAAATTGCAAATAAAGAATTTAACCCCTATATATCAAAATATCCTCTGTATAGAAAAAGATTTTAGTTCAGAATCACCTAAACCAAGAATCTAATAATCAAAACTGACATTCGTCATAGAAAGGCAGAGGGATCAACTGATAAAATTATTGAAATATCTTGAATATACATTCTTAATGTGAATTCTTGGTCTAAATTAATCAACCACTTGAAAAATAGCCAGATTGTAAGAAAGGTATAAAAATAACAACAAAAATACTCAAAAAAGTAGAGAGGAGAGATAACCACCAAGGATATAAAAATAGCATTCAAAGGCATAAAATCTAATTTCATGATTTTTTAAAAACAAGGATTGCATGTAAAGGAACATACCAATCTGCTATATTTTGATGCTCATCATCATCTTTGAGGCAGGCTAGGTGTTGCCCAGAGTTAACTTGTCTTGTTGCCAAAGAATCTTTAGAATCATAAAAACATCTTTAAATGCCATATTCTGTAGGTCTCTGAGGCTTTTGAAGACCTTATTTAACTATTTTACCTTATATGTCTATAGAACATATCCATCTATAAGATCTAGGATATATATTTTTGTAATAAAATTAGACTAATGTTTGACATGACCATGATTTGCATCAATATACAAAATTCTATACCAATGAATTAAAAATAACTTTATTTGTGAGAAACAACTAAGGCCTTGAGTTGTGGAGTAGATTCAATAATCTACATTTTGTTCTATGCTCCCTCTATATTTCTATATCCTCCTTTCTAAAGGAAAAGAGAGACATCCCTGAGTCCAACTTAGTTTTCTCTCTGTATAAGACCAATAATAACTTATAACCAACTCCCTATGAAAATAAGCATCTGTAGACATAGAGAGCACACAGAAACCTACCCAAACCCCCTTAGAGGAAATGGGATGTCGTTCTCTTAAGGTTTCTTCAGGCTGATTTATGGATTTGGCTTCAAATGTGGCAAACATGCCATTGGGCAAAATGTCCTCATTTCTGCCACAGACATAATTCTTTCTAAAAATGAGAAGGCTTAGAGGCAGGCAGAGTTGACAGCCATACTCTGCCAAGACAGTCTTCAATAGTTCCTGCCTCGCAAATATGTCTGTAACTTATATTGTGCTAGAGGGTCAAAGATGATGCTCCAATGTTATAGAGAGTGTTGGGTGACCGACTGATCAAGCAGTTAACTGTTTCATTTTATCATTTTAAAAGCTGGTAACCTGCACTCCAAGTTCACTCAGGTGTTTAAGTATTATTCCTTCACATGTCTCTAATAGGATGGAAGACCAGATAGTTTAGTCTTACAATTAAGCTTATTTGGTTAGGGGTTAAGATGTTTTTAGATAAGGATAGATGTTTTAATTTAATAGAGATGAGATATGATAGTTATTGATCTTCATTCAGAAATTTAGACTCAATAAGATAAAAAAGATGTTTACCTCAGGTTTGCCAAATACAAATAGCCAAATCACTATAAATGTGACATTTATATAATTCCTGATTGTCTCATAGTTCTTCCTGCTGTGTGTAGTTTATTTTATTCAGGTGTAATAATATAAATGTATACATTAAGCAAGAAACATAATGAAATTTTTTATAGGCAAAAAACAACAAAAACAAATCTGCTATACTAAATAAGTAGGAAATAGTAATTTTAGCACATAAAAGAAAGGATTGCTTGGTTGTATGATAAATCAAGCATGATGGCACACAACAAACCAGTTTGGTCAAACAAAGACTTGCAAAAAATAACTGAACTCTGAGATATGTACGCGACTGGAAACAAAGCAAAACAAAAACAAGACAAAACCTAGCACCACAAGAATTTTTTTCTTCACATTCAAAAGTATGCTTTCTTGTATGTCTCTCAGCTTTGTAGCTTATATTTCTAACCATAGTTTTTCTTTTTTTATATAAAAAATCTTCAATTTTGTTTCCTATTTATGTTTCCTATTTTTTATGTGGTTTCTGGATGAGTCGTCTACGTCCAATTGACTACAATTAAATATACTACCTTTATTTTTTCTTTAAATATCAATTACAGGTACCTGTTCCAATGAAAGAATTGCAGCTGGCCAACCTGCCTTCTCTCCTGGGCAGCGCTGGCTAGGATTGGATTGGATAAATAGTACTACATCACACAATCATACTCTACCTGATGTTTCGCATGTGCTTAATGTTGGCTACTAATCCACTTGCTCTTTCATTATGGTTCCCAAAATAGCCACTCTAACTGGACAGACACCTTATCGAAATACCCTTTTATTTCTTACTTTAGCAAAGTTTACTTGTAAAGTCACTTCAATTACTCTATGTACTGAAATGCCCTTTTATTTGAAGCGACTGACTTCACAGAGAATGTAATCAAGTCCCTACAAACCATATATTATTAAACTACACAAATTCAGGCCTCTGATATTTCCATTTCTACCTGCTGCCCCATTGTGGGAAAATGTACAAGAGAAATACTAATATAAGTATACATTTCAAACTATTCTAGTTCTACAACCTGTCTTTCCAAATCTGGTTTGTGATGCAGTAGAATGTCTGCTTTCATCATAAAGGTCTTTGTGGGTTTGTTTTTTCTGTCACCAAGGCCTGCCATTTATTCTCTGAAGTATTCTCTAATGTACGTTATATTTGTTTCAGGTCAAAGATCCTCTTGAAAGTGATATCTCTGGGGGTGAGGGATGTGCCACTCCAACATGTGTTTACCAAATATAGCCCTTTATTACTTTCACTGAAGGTAATCCTTTTTCCAAACATTATAAGAAAATACATAGTCTACATACTTTTTGTATGTTTTCCAACTTTGCTGAACTATTAATTTTAGCTTTCTGTATACCGAAGATTTATAGTTAGTTAGAAACTTTAAAGCTTTATTTAGACTAAAATGTCATAACTTCAAGGTTTCCTTTTGTAACACAGTAATTTATTTACATTTTTTCCTAGGATTGACATACTTGAAAAACATAATGTTATCTATGTTTTTGTTTAAAAAGAATGAATCCTGTTATGTTTAGATGGATTCTCCTTTTATATATGAGAGCTCTTCTGTTATTTATCAGGTAATAAAAATTAGCAAGTATAGATATATATAAAGCTCATCTATAAATACCACTAGCATATACATATATTTAATAATAATCTGAAGGGGCTTAAATATTGCATAAAGTATGTGAAAAGATGAACCATTAGAAAAGTTATGAATTTTGGGGGTCTGGAGAGATGGCTCAGCAGTTAAGAGCATTGACGGCTCTTCCAAAGGGCCTGAGTTTAATTTCCAGCAATCACATGGTGGCTCACAATCATCTATGATGTGATCTGATTCATACTGTATACAAAACAAATAAATCTTTTAAAAGAAGAAAAGTTGTGAATTTTCACACATCCAATTATGATCACGATGATCAGCATAATTCATTCTTATACAATAAAAACGTGATTAACCTTAAGATCTTATTCTATTATCATTAATGAAAAGTGGACATAGTCTAATATATTTGATTCATTTTTGTATCATACAACACTTGATTTTAATACCAAATATTTGAGAATACTATAAGTGAGAGTCACTTTGTTGACACCTAAGCAATAGATGTGAAGCAAAACCACATCCATAAATGAATGAAAAGAAAGAAAGAAAGAAAGAAAGAAAGAAAGAAGCCAGCATCCAACAGTAGAACCTGTCACCATTCTCTGTAACATCGCCAGTCAAGTGAAGTGATCAAGTGTTACCGTTAAAGCACACTTTGCTATTTCAAAACCATTACATAAAGGAAGAAATATAATTCTAAGTACAGTTCATGACAGTTTTTATTCATGTAATTTTGTCATTTTTCTTTAAGCTATTTCAAATGTCATTACCATAATGTGTTAAATGTTTTGGCTTTTAGCTTCTTATAATATCTTTGTATAGTCTGGGAAGAACATTTCAAACAAAAGTATATTTCCACTTTAAGATTAGATGAGAAATGGAGGTTCAATAAATCCTCCTGATATATTCATATATTTTCCAGTTTAAAAATCTATAGAGTATTAAAGTTTCTGCTATTTTAAAGCATGCTTTTAATGGCAGTATTTTTTTTTTTCATTTTACCCATCTCAACATGAACTCTCTTTTAACCTGACTGACATTATTATTCCTGTATTTCAAGCTTTGATTTATCACTTTTATTTGCTAAAAGACCCTCAATGCTTTGATCTTTTTTGCCTGTTATATGAAGAACTTGGTCTTTTAATTTATCTCCTTCACCTGAGCCTTCCATTTTATTATTATTTCATTTTCTCTAATCTCTGCACCTCAGGATAAACTTTGACTTTTTTCTCTATTATTTTTAGAATGACATAAAGCAATGGTTTGTGGTAATATGCAGAAATGTTTTGAATAATAAAAATATTAGAGTATTATCATTACAAATATTCAACAGTAAGCCTGGTGAAATAAATACAACTGGAATACACCAAAGTATAATACATGATTTTATGGTTTTATTTGGAGATTTTTTTCTTACAGATGCAGGCAGATTTGTCTCTAAAAACAATTGAAAAAGGTTTTTCACGACTTCATAATGGAAGGAAGTAAGCATAAAGAAAATGAAAGATAAGCAAGTAATATATGGATAATAACCTTAATAATTCTACTTTGTACTATATAAAGCAGTTAGTTTGAAATGTACTTATTCATTTAAGAATTTAGATAGTTTAATTAAATTCCAAAAGGTCAATAACTTTAATGTTTAAGACCCTATATATTAATGTATTTGGAAAATATTCATTACACATTCCAGAAATTATTTAATTTTTATAAATTTCCCTTCTTTTAAATTCAGAAAATAATTATACTATGACAATTACATTTTCTACTAATATATTTATTACTGATATAAAATTAATTAAAAGAAGTACAAAAAATCAAAATTAACCATAAAAGTAACAATGCTTTTATTTTGAGAATATTACCAATATGGTTAAATTTCATACATTTGGTAGTAGTGTAAATGTGAACTGTCCAATCTAGTCCAGGCATATTTTTCTGAATGTATATACTAACAGAGTTTTATGTATGTACACACATACCTTTTACAACATTTCAAATACAATTTTCATTGTTTGAATAATATGTAATTAATTATAATTGACTGAAGATGAACCAGAAATACCGGATAGTTCAAAATGTCATTAAAAGAAATAGGATATCTGAAGGTATATTAATTTTAAAAATTAGTAGTTCCATTGATAACCATACAGTCACTTGAGAATGATAAACTATGAGCTGGGTGATGATTCAGTCAGCAAAATGCTCATGGTACAAACACAAGGACCGGAGTTCATATCTTCAGGATCCACATCAAACCCAGAATCAGCTGCATGTGTCTATAACTCTCCTCAACTGAGGAATAGAGACAGGTAAATCTCCTAAGCTTATTGGCCAGCCGGCTTGTCTAAATGGGTAAGCTCCAGTTTCAGTTAGATGTGCCGCCTCTCAAAAATGGTAAGATGAAGGGTGATGAAGCAAAATACTTGGCATCAGCCTATAACCTCTATATTAGCAAGCATCAGCAAGTACATGCACAGTATGGTGCACACATACCATAAAAAGTACATGTAAAACAAAAACTTTGGTGCGTGCACACACAATTATTGCAACTATGAGAAAAAGCAGGAGGGATGCTCGGCATCTTTGGCCACTCTTTACATATATAAATAAAAAATTCTACATAATCTACTAGAAAATCACATCCAGCGCAGTTCTTAGTTTGTTACAACAATTCATTTTTCAGCTCTATGTATTATTCTCAGTAGATGACAAAACCGTTGATTAAATTTCACAGTCTGGAGGAATCCAAGATGGCGGCGAGCAGTGTGGACCGTGTTTGGAAGCTCCAGTGAACAGTTCGGGGAATTGCACAGATTTCTGAGCCAAGAACACCAGGATCCCGACACCACGGCAGCAGGAGTGCTCCACGGTTCGGAAGGACCAGGGTGCGGAGGACCTGCGTGCCCCTACACACAGGAGGAGTGCGGATTTTCTCGGATCAGAGCAGCGGCGGCACGGGCGGCGTCAGCAACACCAGCAGCAGCGACTGAGGTTTGCAGCTCAGAGCCATCCAGTGGAGGCGGTTAGTGTGGTGGCTGGTGGGAGTTGCTGCGGGAGAGGGGACACTGGACAGGATTTGGGTCGTGTGGTGCTTTGTGACCCAAGCTGGACACGGCGGACAGTTCAGCCCCAGAGTCCCGGGTACAGCTCAGGGTGCAGTGCTGTGGAGACACTGACACAGCCAGCGCAGCGAGCAATTCTGCCCAAGGCAACAGCTTAGTGGAGCCAAGGCGCCCCTGCTGTGACACAGGCCGGGTTGAACGCTCAGTTCCTCCCAAGGCCCTTCTCAGCTCAGCCAGTTCACCTGCTGTGAGGTGCTAGCGCTCATCAAAGAGCAGTTCTGCTCAAGACATTAGCTCTCCTCAGAGGGCAGTTTTAGGGCGCTGACGCAGGCTGAGGTCAGCACGCAAATTCAGCCCAGAGGCCCTAGCTGGATTTGCCGGGCAGATTAGGCCCAGGGATTCTTCCTGAGCTGTGCACACAGGCTCGGCGGCCCCAAGACTCTGGCTGGACTATGCACGCAGTATAGGCCTGGAGGCCCGGACTGAATTCAGGGTGCAGTGTGGGTCCATAGTCCCTGGCTGAGCTCGGTGCACAATTCTACCCCAGAGACTCGGGTGGAGCTCGGCGTGCAGCTTAGGGCCACAGTCCCTAACCGTGCTTGGCAGACAGATTGGGCCCAGAGTCTCTACTAGAGCCTTTGGCACAGTCCCAGCTCTAAGACTCTGGTTGGACACAGCGTGCAGTTTGAATCCAGAATTCCTGGCTGAGCTGCGCGGATGTTTCTGGCATGAGTCAATAACTGACCACAGCAAGCAGTTTGGCCAAACACCCCTAGCTGAGCTTGGTGCGCAGTCCTAGCCCAAAAATTCTGGCTGGACCCTGTGTGCATTTTGAGCCCAGAATTCCTAGCTAAGCTCGGCAGACGGTTCAGGCCCTGAGATACTAGCTGAGCTCGGACGGTGGTTTGGGACTAGTGTCCCTGGCTGGACCTGGCAGGGAACCCAGAAGGCTGTGGACACCTTGGCCTGACCCAACGCTCATCCAGAGACCCAGAACTATTGCAGGACCCACAGCACAGGAAAGCTGAGGAGCACTGGCTGTGAGAGCCCAAAACGCCAGGGCTAACCTCCTGCCATCCACAACAGTGAAACATAAGAGCTTCCAACCTACGGAAACCGTGAGAAAACAAGTGAATCTATCATCAGACTCCCTCCATCCAACTCAGGAATCTACCCAACGAAAACAAAGCCGGCAAGATGTCTAAAGGACAGCGTAAAAGCATACGCAAAAAACCCCAAAACAACACGGCGTCTCCAGTTTCCAGCTATCCCAAAGAAAACAACCCAGAGAGCTCAAATACAACGGAAATACAAGAAAATGACCTCAAATCCTTAATAAGGAGCATATTAATGGAGGAAACAAATAAAATTCGTAATCAAATACAGGAAGACGCAGCAAAACAAGTGAGAGACATAAAAGAAGCACATAGAGTGGAACTGGAAAAAATTAAAGAATATGCAAATAACCAGATGGAAGAAATAATTAAAACGGTTCAAGCTCTGAAGACCTATAAAGAGGCAATGGAAGAAACTCAGGATTATACAAAAAATGAGGTGAAAGAAATAAAAAAATCAGTTCAAGATCTGAAGATGAAAATGGATTCAATGATAAACACACAGACAGAAGAAAAACGAGAACGTGAGACCTCAGAGAAGAAGGCGAGCAACACAGAGGCGAGCCTTTCTAACAGAATCCAAGAGACGGAAGAACGAATTTCTGGTCTAGAAGATACAATCACTGATCTTGAAGCAACCATTAAAGATAATGCCAAATCTGGAAAACTCCTGAAACAAAACATCCAAGAAATTCAGGACACCATGAAAAGAAAAAATCTGAGGATAATAGGCATTGAAGAAAGAGAAGATATCAGACTCCAAGGCCCAGAAACTATTCTCACCAAAATTATAGAAGAAAATTTTCCCAACCTAAAGAAAGAGATACCTATAAACATACAAGAGGCCTACAGAACACCAAATAGAATTGACCAGAAAAGGAAAACTGCACGTCACATAATAATCAAAACACAAAACATACAGAACAAAGAAAAAATATTAAAAGCTGCAAGGGAAAAGGGCCAAATAACATTCAATGGCAAACCTATCAGAATTACACCAGACTT
>CAJRSG010009408.1:31662-49506 GCA_907169655.1 Acomys percivali
TCTCTCTCTCTCTCTCTCTCTCTCTCTCTCTCTCTCTTTCTCTACTTTCTTTCTCAAACCACCATTTTGTTTTTGTTTTTCAATCAGGGTCACCTGGATTTTGTTTGTTTGTTTTGTTTCTGGTTCGTTGGTTGGTTTGGTTTGGTTTGGTGTTTGGGTTTTTTTTTTTTTCAAGACAGGGTTTCTCTATGTCCTGGAACTCACTCTGTAGACCAGGCTGTCCTCAAACTCAAGAGATGTGCCTTCCTCTGCCTCCCGAGTGCTAGGAATATAGACATGGACTCCTATTTTTCAGACTGTCTTCAGACTCAATACTTATCCGAAGATGGCCTTGAATTCTGATCTCTCTTTTTTTTTTTTTTTAAGATTTACTTATTTATTATTTATACAGTATTCTCATCAAGCCAGAAAGGGCACCAGATCTCATTATAGATGGCTGTGAGCCACCATGTGGTTTTCCTGGGAATTGAACTCAGGACCTTTGGAGGCATCTCTCCATCCTGGACTCTGATCTCTTATGTACTGGGATTTCATATGTGTACCACCATGCCTGGCTAATGTTGTGCTTTGGATATACCCAAGGGTTTATACATGATAAACAAGTCTTCTACCCTCTTAGTTGCAGCCACTTCCCCTGGGTCATCATTATCTTCACGTCTGAATGGGCTCTGTGTTTTCACAGTCTTGTCTGTCCACCCCGTTAACCATCCCTCCCTCCCCAACTCCAGGTCTCAGCCTCCTTGTATCTCCACGTTGTCTCTGCCTTTCTGCTAGCAACAGGACACTCTCTTCTTCACCCACAAAGCAGCATTTTGTTTCCATTCCCCCCCCCCCCCCCCCCCCCCCCCCCACCCCCCCTTTTTTTCCCCCCCCCCCCCCCCCCCCCCCCCGAACACTCCTCTCTTCCCATCGACTGACCTGGCTGGGCAATGAGCTTATGAGTGAAAAGGTCTGATAGAACAGGTCCAGCAGGCGCAGGAACTGGCGGTCTTTGTAGTCAAAGCGCTCGCCAAAGACAATGGAGCAGATGATGTTGGCTGTGATGCACTGGAAGATGAACGTGGGGTCCAGGGGGGGCTCCTGGAGGATGAGGAGGCAGGATAGCAGGCGCAGTGTCAAGAATTGGAGAGCGTTTGGCTTTGGCGCTATCTCTGTAAAGCTGTTGCTGCCGCTCACTACTCAAAGAACAGCGACGCCTGCCGGCCCTGTACCTATGGCCCTGCACTCACTGTCGCATACGCCATTTTGTTTAATTTCCTCACAGTATGATACACAAGACACAATGCTGTCAGCGAAGGGACACTAGAGGCCACAAAAGGCATGTGGCTCAGGCAGGCTTTGTCCTTCCCCAGCTACCTCTTCCTTGCTAACAACGGTCAAATGACATTCCCCCAAGGTCTAGTCCCTTCTTTGGCCACTACCTCCTCCTGGGGCTGACTACCAAGGTCCGGCTATCAAATATTGAAATCCAGCAATCAAAAGTCCCCTTTGGCTCACATCATTAACAAGCCCAGTTAAAATTAAACACTTCATCCTTACAGGAAGATTTCCCCTTTACCTTTATAAACCACCATTTGCCTCTGCGCCACGTCTGTCTTCTTTGTGCCCAGAAGATAAATAGCTCTTAACCCTTGCTCTGGCCCACTCTGCCCTCTCCTCTGTTCCCTTCCCCTTCTCTGTCTTCCTCTATCTTCTGTCTTTATTCCTTGTCCTTGTCCTCTGAGGCAAATAAATCTCCTTTGTACTGAGAACCCGGGGTGTCCTGGGCCAATACTTTTCCTTCCAACTAGTATATATGGAGATAGTAGCTGGCTTCACCAAGATAACACAGCTTCTCCTGCCTGGGACCAGGATTCAGACCCAGAGTCCTGAACAGGACGGTGTGTATCTCCACCCTGCACCTTCCCCGCCCCCCACCACCCCCTGCCCCCCCCCCCAGGTCGCCATCCTGACTCTGATATAAAAGTGAACCCCCTTCTGGCAGGAATGGTGCTGAGAAAGGCTCGAGGGTTGCCTGTGTGGATTTAGACATCTCTCAGCTCTGGGTCCTTCCTCCGGTCCTTCTCTGATTCCAAGAGCCGTCAGCACATGCTGCCTGTTGCTGCCTGCTGCTGCCTGCTGCTTCCTGCTGCTGCCTTTGACTTCCAGGTTCCGGCATGGGCCCTCATGAGATGTCTTCAGTCCAGAAATATTTAGGTCATTGTTGTCCTTCCTCTCTGGGTCTCACCTGCCTGTCGCCTAACTGACTCCTCTGCCAATCTTTCCTGGTCTTCATCAGACTTCCTTTACCTGCCTCTCTGGGTTTCTGTCTAAATGTCTTATAGCATTTCCATCACTTTCTCTTTGTCCCTTCCCTTCCTTAACCCCACCCCCAAACCCACTCTCTGTCCCCATCACTTCTGCTCCCTCCCTCCCCCCCTCCCTCTCTCTCTCTCTCTCTCTCTCTCTCTCTCTCTCTCTCTCTCTGTGTGTGTGTGTGTGTGTGTGTGTCTGTGTGTGTGTGTGTGTGTGTGTGTGTGTGTCTCTGTGTGTGTGTGTGTGTGTGTGTCTGGTCCCTCTACTTCTATCTCAGCTTTCCGGTCTCTTTGTCGCCCTGCTTTCCCCTATCTTTCCTCTTAGTCTCTGGAATCCCTCTGTTCCCTTCTAGCCTCTGCCGGGACATCTCAGAGTCTCCTAAGAAATCTTAAGAGCTGGCAAACACCAGTATAAAGGAATGAGCCACTAACAAAGGACTGTGCCACCGGTATGCTCCCATTATGGAGTTTCTAAAAACTACCCAGAAGTGCCTATGATTGCCACGAAGTAAAACAGCCTGCTGGGCCTCTTTGCTCACTGCCCAGCAAATCAGCACATCCACAATGAAAAAAAAAAAAAACAACCACCTTTCCCTGCTTCCAACACTTGCCTTTGATATAGACCAGGCTTTGAAACTGTTTCATGTAACCAAGATGGCCGCAAACACTACATAAAGTCAAGGATGGCCTCACATCACTAATCCCCTGCCTCCACCTCCCATACACTAAGATGGCCAGCATGTGATGCCCTGACAATATTGGGGTGTTAGGTGTCAATCTGAGAGCCATGTGTATGCTAGTCTGCACTCACAGTGTCAGCTACCCCTTTTTGAGACAGGATTCCATAATGTATCCAGAACGGCTTTGAATTTATGATCATTCTGTCTTAGTTCCCTAAGTATTAGAATGGCAAGCTTGTGCCACCATGCCAGATTGGCACATAGTCTTTTTTTATATTTTATTAATTTATTCATATTACATCTCAATTGTTAGCCCATCCCTTGTATCCTCCCATTCCTCCCTCCCTCCCATTTTCCCCTTATTCCCCTCCCCTATGTCTATGACTGAGGGGGAACTCCTCCCCCTGTATATGCTCATAGGATATCGGGTCTCTTCTTGGTGACCTGTTATCCTTCCTCTGAGTGCCACCAGGCCTCCTCATCCAGGGGACATGGTCAAAAATGGGGCACCAGAGTTCGTATGAAAGTCAGACCTCACTCTCCACTCAACAGTGGAGAATGTCCTGTCCATCAGCTAGGTCTGGGGCAGGGGTTCGAAGTTTATTGCCTATATTTTCCTTGGCTGGTGCCATAGTTTGAGCAGGACCCCAGGACCCAAATCTGCCCATCATAATGTTCTTCTTGTACGTTTCCAGGACCCTCTGGATCTTTCTATTTGGGCATATAGTCTGAATGCAGGCATCAGCTTCCCTGCATGTAAGTAGCCAGCATGCTAAACACTCAAATTACGTCTGAGAGTTATTCTTGGACACTGTGAAGTTCACATGTCTTTTATGTATTTCTCTCTTTCCCGCCACTGCGTTGTGCTTGTGTGTGCATGAGTGTGTGTGTGTGTATGTGTGTGTGTACGTGTGTGTGTACGTGTGTGTGTGCGTGTGTGTGTGTGTGTGTGTGTGTGTACGTGTGTGTGTCTACCCATGTGTGTCTCTTCCTCTTTCTTTGGTTGTACACTCACGTCCCTGCTTCACCATCTTCCTTTATTCCCATTTCCCAGGACTCACCCTGGGATTTCCTCAGCTCCTCCACCATACACTGGGCCTCCTCTTGAATCCGCTCCTCCACACTTCGCTTCCCCATCCCAAAGTCCCTCATGGTTGCTAGAGAGAATCGCCGAAGGGCTTTCCAGCGTTCCCCACTGGCGAAGATCACACCTAAGAAAGCAGGGGAAGCATGGGCAGATTACACTGGAAGTTCAAAGAAATCTGGGTCCTTACCCGCCCCTGGCCCTTCCTTCTTTCAGATCCACCTCTCTCTCTATGGCCGTCCTCCATTCCATCTCATCCCAACCTTTGAGCCTCTTACCATAATCCTTGAAGATTGGCTTAACCACAGCAACTGTCCCTCGGCCAGAGAAAGCGTCCGCTTGACCCACCAGAGCCTCCTTTATGGTCTCTGTCCCGCACAGCATGACCACGGGCCTTGGTCCCAGGTGCACTGTGAACACATCTCCATATTTTTCTCGAAGCTGCCAAGCATAAGGGTACCAAGGTTGTGGTTATCCAACAGACATTGCTGTTAAACTATTAAAACGCTCAGATACAGATTGGTAAGTAGGTGCCTCCCCCCTGGCCACCCGTCCCCTTCTGAGGACCTAAGAATTGAAGGGTCAGTTCCCACCCTGTAGGTCTGCGCTGATTGGCTGGGTGTTCTAAAAAGTACCAGCCTACACTATGGCTGCGGGTGTGGGGCTCCTGTCATAAGCACTGCGGAAGTAAATAAGGCAAATCAAGAATTCAAGATCATCTCTGGCTGCCGTTGAGCTGGAGGCTAGCCTTGGCTACACAAAACCTTGTCTCAAAAATAAAGAGGATACAGATATTATGTAGGAAAACTGATAATAATGAATCAATGTTACAAAAGATCCATCAATAAATTGCTTAGGAAATACTGAGTTGCCCAAGGTAGAGTTTAGCTAAAGCAGTGCTTGCTGCCTTTAATATGACTCAGAGGTAAGTAGCAAACTAACAAGATTTGTTACAAACTATAGGAAAATATTGCACCTTAAACATAATTGGATTTTAAGCTTGCAGCAGTTTAGACTTGCCGAGAATGTATTTCTGTTAATACTTACTCATTAATATTGTGGCAAATTAGGCTCCATTTCCATATCAAAGAACATGGTTCTACTGAGCAGTTCAAAGAGGACAGTACTGGTTAACAACCATCATTAAGTCTTTGTGGTTTGCCAGGCATGGTGGCAGACACCTTTAATCCCAGCACTCGGGACGCAGAGGCAGGTGGATCGCTGTGAGTTCGAAGCCAGCCTTGTCTACAAAAGTGAGTCCAGGACAGCCTGAACTGTTACACAGAGAAACCCTGTCTCAGAAAAAAAAAAGTCTTTGTTTGTTTGTTTGTTTGTTTGTTTTTCAAGACAGGGTCTCTCTGTGTAACAGTTCAGGCTGTCCTGGACTCGCTTTGTAGACCAGGCTGGCCTCGAACTCACAGTGATCCTCCTGCCTCTGCCTCCCGAGTGCTGGGATTAAAAGCAGGTGCCACCACACCTGGCTCCATCAAGTCTTGATCCCCCATTAAGATGTCTTATCAGGAAAAGCATAATTCTGCCAGGAGGGCAGGATGACCCTGACTGTGGTGGTTTGAATACGGATGGCCCCCATACACTCATATATTTGAATGCTTGGTCACCAGGGAGTGGAACTATTTGGGAAGGTTAGAAGGATTGGGAGGTATGGCCTTGTGGAAGAAGAAGCGTGTTTTGGGGGAGTGAGCTTTGAGGTTGTAGAAGCCCATGCCAAGCCCAGAGCTCCTCTCTCTGCCTACCAACCAGGACGTAGCTCCCAGCTACTGCTCCAATCCTGCCGTGCCCGCTGCCATCCTCTTGCCATGATGAAAAAGAACTAAGTCTCTGAGACTACAATCAAGCCCCAACTAAATGCTCTCTTATAAGAACTGCCTTGGCCACGGTGTCACTTCACGGCAACAGAACAGTGACTGGAACCCCGAGTAACAAGTGCTCAAAGGGGACAGCGCTGGTCTGCTTTATAAGTGACGGTGACAATATCTTTGCTGTAAATCTCCCACTCATCCAAAACAGCCAGACTTGCAGTTCCTGTCTCTATAAAATACATTTAATTTCTCACACTCTGATACGGAGATGGAACTAAAAGAGATTTTTATAGATCTTGATGCCTAAGATCTATAAAAGCTGTTCTGTTTGAGGCTAGTTTCTCTATAGTGTTGGTCAAACCAGACTGTTAAAGAGGGGTGTTTTTTTTTCCTTATCTCTCAAGTGTTTGGAGTAAATTCTCACTGGTGAGGGCATGGGGCTTAACCTACTGCTTTAGGTGTGTATGCATGTGTGTGTGTGTGTGTATATATATATATATATATATATATATATATATATATATATATATAGGATATCATTGTGAATATGATATGGATGTGGGTATATATGGATAAGGATGTAATTACACTTATAGATCCATGCCTTCAGCGTGGCCAGTTGTTCCTGGAATCTCATGCAATAACCATCCTTCTTGGGACCCAGCGTCAACCTGTTCAATGCCTCCTGAAAACATTCAGAGGGAATTGTCTGGACCCACCCATAGGGTTTCTTGGGGAGGATGGGGAGTGATGATCCCCGGTTGTGGCCCTGAACGTAATCACGACTACAGTACAAACATTTGGGAAACTATCTGGCAACACAACCATCTCTGGGCATCTACAGGGAATTGATCCAAGGAATATGGAAACCCTCCAGTGCTGAAAGCCCTTGAATAGACGGGTGCATGTTTGCAAATAACCCACCCGCATCCTCTTGTAGCCTTTTGCTTAGTCTAGATTTTGATTCAGCTAATAGGAACTCTGCGCTTTGAAAACAATCAGTGCCTGTTGGTATTTATGAGATAGTGTTAAGGAAAACTCTACACATCTTTGATTTACGTGTGCTTATGTTTATCATTCTCCTGCCTCCGTCTCTGAAGTGGTGGAGTTGCTGGTGTAAGCCTCCCTTAGCCCTGAATGCATTTCTTCTAAGTATTTTCAATCTACAGATGGTTGAATCTGTGACTGGAGAATCTGCCTTTGTGGAAAACTCCACTATAATATTTGAGGCTAAACATAGACATACAGAGAAACTTCGCCTCCAAATCATCTGTACAATGACAAAAATATGTATATGTGTTCATCAAATGAATGTACCAGATTATTCCTGGAAGCCTTCTTTTTTTTTTAAGATTTATTTATTAAGAATATAGTGTTTTAGAGGGAACCAGATCTTATTATAGATCTGTGGTTGTTGGGAATTGAACTCGGGACCTTTGGAAGAGCAGCCAGTGCTCTTAACCTCTGAGCCATCTCTCCAGACCCCTAGAAACCTTCTTTTTTTTTTTTTATTCTTGTTACATCTCAATGGTTATCCCATCCTTCGTATCCTCCCATTCTTCCCTCCCTCCCATTTTCCCCTTATTCCCCTCCCCTATGACTGTTCCTGAGGGGGATTTACCTCCCCCTGTATCCTAGAAACCTTCTTAATACAACTTTACATGGAACAAACAGCGCCAAGTCCACACCATGAAATGTTATACAGCAATGAACAACCTAGCTATCAGATCAATGATAGATTTAATCACCAACTCAATGTTGACATAAAAAAGCAAATTCTGCTTACATTTGCTGTTATCTAAGTGAAGTGTGGACACAGGTGAAGTCAACCCACTGCGTCAGAATAATGGGAAGATGGTATCTAGAGGCCATAACACACGGGCCAACCTTACTGCTAACTGATCTGCACGTCCATCATAGGAACGAGTCCACTTTGAAAATGCATTGACCCGTGCTGGTTTTAGAGTAGTGGTTCTCAGTCTGCGGGTCGTGACACGGGTGGAGGTCGAGTGACCCTTTCGCGGGACTCCCCTAAGATGATCAGAAAGCACAGAGACTTTACTTTAAAATCTGTAACTGTGGTTGAACTTTAGAAGAGTCATTGTACTTGGCAATTACCCTAGTGATGGGCAGTTAGTTACCTTGGAGTAGTCTTCCCCAATCGGTGACTGCTATCTGAAAGTTACGGGGTTGCTCCGCCTTGGGGACATCAGAGCTTTAGCACAACCAAGTCACAAGACAATTCCTGGCTAACTTGGAATTCTTATCAATTCTTTATTCTTGGCTCCCCAAGACGACTTGTAGTTCAGATAAGAGATTTTTGGTATTTGGGAACGGATTTGCTAAAAGGCCTTTGGTGTGTGACAATCAATAAAAGTCCTTCTGCAAAGCTTTCGGCAGTTAGTCCATCAGAGGCCGATTCCCGCTGCAGCTTCTGCTAAGCCTACTGCATCCCGTAGTGTGTGTGTGTGTGTCTCTCTCTCTGGTGGGCCTGCATAACTCACAACACTGCCACACAACAGTAGCAAGGTGGCAATTATGAAGCAGCAACAAAAATAACAACACGAGGAACAGCATTAAAGGGCCGCAGTGGGGCTGGAGAGATGGGCTCGGTGGTGAAGAGCACCGCCTGCTCTTCTAAAGGTCCTGAGTTCAATTCCCAGCAACCACGTGGTGGCTCACAGCCGTCTATAGTGTAACCTGGTGCCCTCTTCTGGCCTGCAGGTAAACAAGCAGATGACACTGTATACATAATAATAAAATAAATCTTTAAAAATAAAATTTTTTTTAAGAATTATTAGGCAGTATTAGGAAGGTTGAGAACCACTGTTTTAGAGTGATTATCAACTTCAACAATTTCATAGCTCAAAAGTTTTAACTGGAGCTGCCGCAGAGATGGCTCAGAGGTTACGATCTCATGCAAGGGATCTGGGTTCAGTTCCCAGCACCCGCGTGGCTCCTCACAACTATCTTTAACTCCAGTTCCAGGGGATCCAGTGCCCTAATTTGACCTCTGCAGGCACCAGGTACACACGTGGCACACAGACATACTTGGGGGGAGGTGTGGTGCAAAACACTCTTACATACGAAATAAAAATAAATAATTTTTAAGGTATAACTGAAGCTGGAGAGGTATCTCAGTAGCCTGGAGCACTTGCTGGCACATCAAGATGGCTGGGGTTTGCATTCCAGTACCCACTTATAAGCCTGGTGTTTCGTGCACCCCTATAACCCCAGATGCAAAATAGAGGTGGCAGCGAGAGGATTTTGAGGCTTGCCTCGCTGAGAGGACGCCAGGCCCAGGTTCAACAAGAGACCCTGCCTCAAAGGAATAGTCAGAGAGCGATAGAGGACAGCCAATGCCCCCACCTGGCCTCCCTGTAATACGTGCATGCATCCACACACAAAGCGCACATACACTCAGACAGACAATAACAAGAACAGCACTGATAATAATCGATTCCAATTCTTTTTCAAATTATAGGCAGCATCTGCAGAGCCTCTATCAGGCAGCAGGGCAGTGCCTCTGCCACGGGACCTGCCTAACTTTCTGAGTCCTAACTCGGAAAAAAAAAACCAAAAACAAAAACACAACTTCTGAAACTTTTCTTTCTATCACTTGTTCTTTACGATATGAACCGAAGACTGAGCGTGCTTTCCCCAACGCTCAGAGCTTTCCTTCTTTTTCTGAAGCTCTTCCACTTGTTTGTTTGTTTTTTTTTTTTCATGATGATGCCGCTCACAAACAGCCCAGACTCCTCTATTTCTCTCACCCATCTTCCTCTTCCAGCAGCTGCCAAGATTTACCACTTGCCTGCCCTAGTGTTTTTAATAAGGCTAATAATTACTTAATTAATAAGTGCTTCTAATACGACTGCCCTTGAGTTCCTTCTGAGTCTCACACCAGTTCCCATGGTGACGGTGGGCTCCCCTGAGGTTCTGATAACATGTGAGGACACAGGTGGGGCCCTAAAGAAGATCGTCTGAGGATAGAGCAGGTGACCACACTGCAGGACCTCAGGAGCCACCTGGGAGGGACCTCAGGCTGTGACTCTAGCCACGCCAACAGTTGTCAGAGAGCCTGAAAACAGTTCTCAGGGTTATCACTCTTGAATCAAGCCTTGGAGGCCAGACTCAATGGCCAGGTGCCCAATGATCAGACATGAGTACACGTTCTTGTGAGCCCACCAAGGGAGCATAATGGACTTTATGTACATGGGTGTTATGCCTGTATGTATGGAGATAGACCAGAAGAGGGAGTCAGATATCCATGGACCTGGGGTTATAAATAGTTGTGAGCTATAGCGAGTGTTTGCATGTATGCCTACGTGAGTGCATGCATGGTATGTCTGTGGTGTGTGTGTGAGTGTGTGTGTGTGTGTGTGTGTGTGTGTGTGTGTGTGTTAAGGAGCCTTAAAGGCAATTTAGAATAGATTCCCCCCTACTCCCTCTGGTCCTGAATGGAGACATGGTATTCTTATCCGCTCCAAAGATTGTCTCCTTCCCTCAAAAGTGAATTAAGATGGGCCTATTGGTCACATCTAGCCAAGAGTCAAGCCCTGGGAAGGCTGATTCACCTGAACCACGCAAAGAAGATGACAGGGGTGATCATTCCTTACTGAGATCACATGTTTTTCCTCCCCAGAAGCACTGGCCCAAGTGCAACCAACTTGCAGAACTTCCATGGCAGCTTTTCTAGCCCTCAGTGAGCAAGTCATTAATCCTCTTTCTCTTTCTCTTTTACCTCTTTTCTCCTGACTCCCTACCAAAGGCTGGGTGGGCCTTCCTTGGCACTCTGTGCTTCCTTTCCCTTTCTCTGAAGCTGTACTCCCATACCTTTTTTTTTTTTTTTTTTTTTTTCACCATGTGGCAGCCTACAAGCCAGCTTAGATTTCCCTCTCTCTCACTTCCATCTTCCTCTTCTGGAAACTGCCAAGACTCACAGCTTTCTCTGCCTTGGTACTTTCCTCTCAAATGCTAATAAAGTTGTCCTTGACCTTTTAAAACAAAAAAACAAACAAACAAAAAAAAAAACAACAACAACAACAACGAACTTAAAGACTTAGAAAGGTAAATATTTTCAGCTGTGTATATTGGTCAAATGTTGGCAGTTGCTGGGTGCCGCAGCTTGAGTTTGTTTCTCTGCTCCTGGCCAACAGGGTTTCATCATACTTGAGACGTCATTCCCAATAACACACACCCGATGAGAAGCCCACACGATCGCTTGCAACAACACAGCCGCCTGGGAGAGTAGACCTCAGTTTCTTGAGAACAGCTCAAGTTTCCAGAGAACATTCCAGGTCACATGCCAGGAGACCCAGGCTTATCAGCGCGTGAGAAGCAAAACAAGCACGTTGGGAAGGAGCCAGAACTCATGGGGCTGACACTGGATTTAGCAGCTATGCTTGAGTCTCGTGCACAACACACTTGAGACAGGCAAGCTGGTTTCTCCTGGGGCTCCCCAGGAGTCATCAACAACACCACTTGGCAACCAGAGCCCTCTGCCAGAACCAGCTGCCCTTTGCTCTTTGCCTGTTCCATGGGCTTTGCCTTCAACATGGCTCATATGTCCTCATGGACTCACATGCTGGAGGTTTGGTCCCCAAAGTGGTTGTAATGAGAGGCGGTGGAGTCCAGTGAGAGATATTGGGTCATCATTGGGTCATCAGGACAGAGCCCCACAGAACACCTTAATACTGGTCCCACAGAGAGGGCTGACATCTTGGAGAATTGGTTATTATAAAACAAGGCCACCCTACATGATTAGCCTCTTGTGCCTGGGGCATATTCTCTTTTCTCCTTTCCACCATGCTGTGACACATTCTAAGGGGCTGAACGAAAGGAGCGTTTGGGTCTCAGACTGTCGGTGTTCACGATTACAAGGTAGATAAACCTCCTTACTTTTAATTTTCATTTGTGTAGGTGTGTGTGTGTCCGCACGTGCGCGCACGCATGCGTGTGTTCATGCCACATGTGTGTGGGTACTCCCAGAGGTCAGAAAAAGACATCAGATCCTCTGGAAAGTGAAGCTACAGGCAGCTGTTAGCTGTCATATATGGGCACAGGAAACCAAACCGGGCCCTCTGGGAAAGCAACAAGCACTCTTAACCACTGAGCTATCATCCCAGGCTCAGAAACCTCCTTACTTTATAAAAGATGGAGCCTCTTGCCTATCGTCATAACAACTGAAAACAGACAAAGACACCTGGAGACTCTAGCTTGCTGGCTTAGGCGGCCCATTTTCCTTACCGTTCTTGGTTTCGGTCAAGCCAGTTATTACCCATGACCCCCAAAATTCAACACCAACCTCTCCTCCATGATGTCATGCTCTCATTCACCTGGGCCCCCCTTCCCCCACTGCTCTTAAGAAACAGCTTTTTCCCCCCCACATATTCTCCCTCCGGAAAGTCTTTGGGAATCTGATCAGATCCCACCTCTTATATAAATCCCTATGGACCCTCAGATGATCTTAAAACTCAATTTGGGAGGGGCTGTGAGGATTGCTTATGCTTGAATGGACTCGCTGTTCCTGCAGAGGACCTGGGACAGTTCCCGGCACCCACGTGGCGCTCATGACCATCTGTGATTCATTTCCTGGGGATCCTACACTTTTTTGAACACCAATTATGTGCGTGATACGCATACACATATGCAGGCAGTGCACACGTAAAATAAGAATAAACCTTAAAGGGAAGTGCTGTGTTGCTTTGCCTGTGTTCTGTGTCACTCAGGTGAACAGGTAACGTATGTGAAGACTTCTTTGTGTTTATTCTATATCTCAAGGCCGAATGTCAGCTCCTGGCTGTCGGGGATGCAGTTCTCACTCACTGACCCTGCCACTGTTGTCGCTCTGCAGTGGAACACGGGATTCTTTATTGTTCAAAATATGTAGTTAGAAAGACAACCAGAAGCTGAGCAGGGGTGGCGCACGCCTTTAGTCCCAGCGCTCGGGAGGCAGAGGCAGGAGGATCACTGTGAATTCGAGGCCAGCCTGGTCTACCAAGTGAGTCCAGGACAGCCAAGGCTACACAGAGAAACTCTGTCTTGAAAAAACTAAAAAAGAAAGACAGACAGACAGACAGAAAGAAAGAAAACATCAGAGCTAGCATGGGTTCTAATGTCCAGCTTGACTGAACATTTCCTAGACCCTCAGAGCCCTATGCATTTGTATCATTAAATCACTGTCAATACAGGGAAAAGATGCTGCATTGTCATGGACGCTCCCGCCCCTCACTGTGGGTCTGTGGGTGATAGTGGTGCTGGGGGAGGGTTTGGACCATGAGTTGCTCCCGCCCCGGTTAATAGTCCCCACCCATGATCCTGCAATAGTCAGCATCTCACCTGTCACTCACCAACATTCCCCCCTGAACCAAGAGCCGAGAGGCTGTCTTTTCTCTTCAGACTAAGCGATCTCCAAGCATAAACCCACCCTGAATGACCCTAATTAAATTCAGTGAGTAAAAATCAAAGTAGGAAAGGGATTGTTAGCAAAAAGAAGCGTTTCTGCAGCATAGAGTGGGAGGAGAGAGAGGGAAGGGAGGGGCGGAGGTTCACAAGTGACAAAGATCCAGGATATGTGCACATTAAATTGTCAAAGGAATAGGACACTCTCCACAGCTATGTGGAGAGTGGGGACTGACTCTGACATGAACTCTGGTGCCCCATATTTGACTACCTCCCCTTGGTGGGGAGGCCTGCTGGCACTCAAAGAAAGAATAAGCAGGCTACCAAGATGAGATTTGATAGCGTGTGACCATATAGTCGGGGAGGAGGTCCCCCTCAGTCTTAGACCTAGGGGAGGGGAATAGGGCGAAAGCGGGAGGGAGGGAGGAACGGGAGGATACAAGTGATGGGATAACAACTGAGTTGTAATCTGAATATATCAATTAAATAAATTAATTGATTAAAGAGGAAACATAATAAATTGCGAAAGGATTTTTTTTTTTAAATAAAATAAATAGCATGTTGATTTGACCCTTCTCACACGTGGGACACTTGTGTCTGGGTGTGGTGACACACTGGTCATTACAGTCAGGAGGCTAAGGCAGGAGACTTGTAAATTGGAGGCCAAGCTAAAAAAAAAAAAAAAAAAGAAATCAGGGAGACTCCCTACTCAAAAAATAAGTTAACACAAAGCTCTCTTCACAGGGACGTTACATGCCATGAGGACGAGCTTCTCTGCCATGTGGTATGAAAGAGGGATGCAGTTTCCTTGAAGACAGGGAGGAAACAGGCTGTTAGGCCTTCAAAGATCAAAGACAGCTCCAAGGTGCAGGAAGCCTAGCCTTGCATCACCCTGGAAGGAGCTTGGATCACAAGATAGATGCAGTTGATCTGACTGACCTGAGGTGTCTGGACCAGTCTTGTTCTTTATTTAATCTGACCCTCTTGCATGAGGAGAATGGCTGGAGCCTGGGGGGATGGCTGCGCTGGGGACAAGGACAGAGGATGGTAGAGTCAAGCCCTAAGCAGAAAGTCTTGTGCATAGTTTTGGGTTTTTTTTTATTATTATTATTATTATTCATTTTAACTTACATGTTGGAATCTAATTTTTAAACTTTACTGGAACTCGTGTTTTTTTCAAAACAAATAAAAAAATTCTTAAAAGGATAATTATAATAATAAAACTTTGACCAGTGTCTTCCAAGTAGTTTGGTCCAATAATTTATAAGTGTTTCGAAATACAGCCTGGAGTATAAAGACTGGAAAGCCCTGAGCCCACCCTGAGTTGTATGAAGTGTAGATCTGGCTTTGTTGTTTCGGATTCCTTTGGGTTTGGGTTCGTTTTGAAGGTCAGATGGTGGTCACTCTGAAAGGTTGAAGCCAAGAGCTTCTAACTATGATATTTACCGTAAGCTGTAGAACATTCAACGGTTATTTTAAGAATTGATTGATGGATGGATGGATGGATGGATTGGCACAACTGAATTTGCCATTGATGGGGGGGGGGTGTCTTTTAAAAACCAGGGAGTAACAAATACAAGGTCCAAGAGTGTGATCTCCACAGCCATGGGGAGGGACAGAGGAGTGGGGCTTACAGTCCCTGCCTCAGATCTCGCGTTAAAGGCGAGACCACAGATGCTGATTAGTTATTAGAAAAGAAGTGGTCATTAAACGTGAGGTCCCACGTGTGAAGCCCCAGTACAGAGACTGGTAAATGCCTCGCCAGCTGCTGGAATAAACTGATAAGCCCTCCCTACCCACCCCTCCTCCTGCCCTGTCACGCCTCCCCTTTGTCCTGGAACGCATCAGGCTAATCTCTTCTGCTGGCAAAAGCAATACCTTATTGGTGGATGCCTCTGACATTTTTTTTTTCCTTCTCTCTGGAACGGACAAGCCCCAAGGAGTGAAATTCTACCCGCTTACACCTCGACCCCTCTACACCTCTCGCGCTCCAAGCGCGGGGCCCCACACCATTCCAACAGGGCACGACCAGCCAGCCAGCCGACCTGAGCCTCACCTATCAAGGATCAGCATCTATGTCACCTGTCACTCAGCCACCTTCCCACCTGATGCTACAGCCTGGAAGGAGTCCCTTGCTCTTCCCGCTGAGTGGCCTCCCAAAGCAAACACGGGGCTAAACTAAATTCACGGGCCTCACACCCTGCGCGTGTCTCACCTGCATGAAGGAGTTGAGGAGGCCTCTTCTGTCCATCTGCAAGACGTTCCCCAAGACGGGCAGAGGACGGGGTCCGGGAGGAAGACGGCCACGGGTCTTCGGGTGACCCCTGACTAAGAGTAAGAAGAAGCCCGCGAGGAGAGCGAGGAGGAGAAGGACGCTGGGCTCCATGATTCTGGTCTAACCACCACTGGCTTCCCTGCACACTCCGGCTGGACCTTTTATGCTGACGCCGCCCTTGCACTCGGTTATGCAACTTCAGCTATTCCCGCCTCCTGTCTCTCATGGTCCAAGAGTGTGAGCACCCAGACTTCCTGCTTGGGCTACTGGTGTCCTGGGCACTCCTCTATTCACACACACACACACACACACACACACACACACACACACACACACTAGATGTTGGCAAAGGATATTATGAAACAGATACACCCCAAAAAGAGGGGGGGGCATTGGGAGTAATGTGTCTTGATTTCTAGGGGTGGGTGTGCACTTGTCAGCTCAGTTCTATCTGTTTATTTACTCGGGTATGAACCTGTGTGCGCTGCATAGGTGGAGGGATGTTCCTTATGTGAATGTGCGTGCGTGTGCTTCTGTGTTTGAGTCCATGTGCTGCCTAGCCTGTTATTTCATGTATAATCTTAAAATTCGGAGGCTTCTCTGCATGTTCTGAGTGTCACGGGTGAGTATCATTACATGTGAGTGACAAGAACAGTGCTGCATGATTCTACATGTGTCTCTGAGGGTCCGCTCCTCAGCCCGTCTTAGAAAGGCCTGCACCCTTAACAGGAAACTGGGACAGAGGGGAGGACATTTTATTGGGACTCTAGATGAGAGAACCATGTGAGAATAGCAATGTAGAAGGATCCAGTGGGTCCTAGAAACCTACAAGTAGACATTATGTTAGGCAGATGTGGGCCAAGGGGTCCCGCTCAAACTAAGGCCCTAGCCAAGGACAATACAGGCGGTAAAATTTAAACCCCTACCCAGATCTAGCCAATGGACAGAACAGTCTCCACACTTGAGTGGAGAGTGGGATATGACTTTCTCACGTACTCTGGTGCCTCACATTTGACTATGTCCCCTGGAGGGGGAGACCTGGTGGCACTTAGAGGAAGGACAGCAGGTCACCGAGAAGAGACTTGATACCCTATGAGCATATACAGGGGGAGGAAATCCCCCTCAGTCACAGTCATAGGGGAGGGGAATAAGTGGAAACTGGGAGGGAGGGAAGAATGGGAGGATACAAGGGATGGGATAACCATAGAGATGTAACAAGAATAAATTAATAAATAAATAAAATAAATAAAAATAAAAGATTTATAACAGAGGTTATAAATTCATGTGATCACACCATTAATAGTCTCAGCAAGAATGAAAAAAAAAAAAGAAAGGCCTGCAGATGTGATTTCTCTAGAGTCGCCATCATCATCTTTGCTGGCAGTGACAGCCACAGAAGGGGGAAAGACAAGACAGAAGGAAAGAGCTCCGGGAGTAGTGGAGCTCAGGAGCCAAGTGGAGAGAGAGGCCGAAACCTGGCCGAGGAGCAGCTGGGCTACAAGCTAGAGTCATTTGAGAGGAGGGAACGTCAACTGAGGAAGTGCGTCCTAGAACCACACTGTGGAGCACTTCCTTGACTAGCGGTTGATGTGATGTGAGAGGGCCCAGCCCTTGTGGGAAACGCGCCACCCGCAGTGTGGTGGTCCTGGGTTCTAGAAGAAGCAATCTGAGCAAGCCAGTAAGAGGCACCCCTTGAGGCCTCTGCATCAGCTCCTGCCTCCAGGCTCCTCCTGCCTCGTGCCCCCGCCCTGACTTCCCTGGATGATAAACTGTAAAGTGGGAATGCAAGCAAAATAAAGCCCCTTTCCTTCCCAAGTTGCTTTCGGTCATAGTGTTTCCTCGAAGAGATAAAAGCCCTGACTATGATAGTCTCGGGTCACTATGACTGATGATGAATGGTTCCCTTTGTCCTCCACATTGTCTTCCATGCACAGGAAGCTCTCCAAACCTCCCCTCCCGCTGTCCCTCCCTCACAGTGCCTCCATCCCCCCTCCCACTGCCTCTCCCTCACAGTGCCTCCATCCCCCCTCCCGCTGCCTCTCCCTCACAGTGCCTCCATCCCCCCTCCCGCTGTCTCTCCCTCACAGTGCCTCCATCCCCCCTGCACTGCTGCCTCTCCCTCACAGTGCCTTCATCCCCCCTGTACTGCTGCCTCTCCCTCACAGTGCCTCCATCTCCCCTGCACTGCTGTCTCTCCCTCACAGTGCCTCCATCCCCCCTCCCGCTGTCTCTCCCTCACAGTGCCTCCATCCCCCCTGCACTGCTGCCTCTCCCTCACAGTGCCTCC